>CM040238.1:2359612-2549612 GCA_022545495.1 Chrysanthemum lavandulifolium
ACCACTAAACCCAAGTCAACAAACCAAAAGACCGGTCAACTACCAATTGAAATATTATAAAGAAATACCAAACAGCCTAACAAGATCGTCTTCTCCAAACACCCATTTTACCACCGTTTTCCACCATTTACCCAATCCCAAACACCTATCCTCGTACTAAGAATCTATCTATCTTCTAGAACCTCTGACTTGTCAGGATAAGGTTGCCCACGTGGCTAAATGAAGCTTTTCCATTGGGTATAACACCTCATCAAAGGAAATGGAGCTCTCTGATTGGTTAAGGTGACAATGGATTGATTGTGTGGCTCAAAATGGCTTCTAGGCTCTTCTTGTGAAGGATCCAAGACCTGAATTCAGCTATAAAAGGACCCTCTTGGCTCACAAAGGATCTCGTGCAATTCCTAGTTTTCATTTTAGCTTATTGTTCTTAATTTTCAGTAGTTTTATAAATGTTTTATTAAGCTTTTATTGTATTTTCAATTCCTTGTAACCCTTTTTCAATATTAATAAAAGTTCCAAGTTTTTAGATTTTATCTTGCATTTCTTATTTAAAGTAATCAATAAGCTAATTTGAATAATGGAATAGGCTCATTTCAGCTTATTATAGCTTTAGTGAGCTTATATTGCACCCTCAACATCACTTAACTCATTCACATTCATAAAAACTCCGGTCAACGAAAGTCAAGCTGTGTAGTAATCTTGGTTCGAAATGAAAATGGGTTGATTGTTGATAAGGTTTTAAAGGTACCTTTTGAGGGTCATTTAAGCCCTTATTCGATCACTTTTGTATCCGTTATTGCTTAATATCGTTCCTTTTCACTTTTAGGTCTCTTGAAGGCAAAATCTTTGGAATGATGCTTATTTGGACGAAAAGCGCGAATATCTGAAGAAAATGGCCAAAGTCGAATCGAGACACTCAAAGCTGCTTTGAAACATAAAGCGGCGGCGTCACTTTGCATATCTGCGACGCCGTCGGGAAGGAATTGCTGACGGCTCGGAGGAAAAATTGCATGTTTTCAAGGGGCGACGTCGGGTTCTAAAGGGTAGGCCGTCGTTACTCGGGCGGCCTAGATGCGACCAAGGCGGCGTCGGTGAAGGGACGGCGTCACGGTCATAAGGTGGCGCCGTCGAAAGGTTTACGTGGCCAAGGCGAAACCCTAATGGCGGCGACACGACGGCGTCACGAAACATAAGGTGCGCCGTCGCGGATGTAATCTTATATATAGAATCCGAATTTTTCGGTTTTGTGTGTAGTCTTTTGGGTAAAACCTAAAACCGAACCAAGGCTTTCTTGTGCGATATTTTAGGGTTCTAAACCCTATTATACATCAAGATAAGTATTTACTTCATTAATTTAATTATGTCTTTGATTATTTGTGTGTATGCTTGCATGTTCTCCATGTCCAAGCTAATTTATTTGTGTGTTTGCTTAGGGAATATGAAACTTAATTATTGAATATTGATTGGTTGATACTTATCTTAGTTGACTAATGATCTAGAGTCGCTAGATTATTCGTTGTGTATAATGCTTGGAATTTCTTTGTGAACTTTAGAATATAATTATCTAGGTAATTGTAGGATAAAGTATTCAAGGACAACCGTAGAGTAGGCGTCTATAAATCACTAGAGGATTTGTAAACAAGACCCTTTGGTAATTTCAAAGAGTTAGGAAATAAGCACGCCCTATAGCCTTAGAATCACAACGCAACTAGGAATAAGGGCGTGACAAATCAACCATCAATAGGAGATAATTAAGGAGTAGTAAAACCTAAGTAAACACATCTTTAAACTATCATACAGTACACATCAATTAGACATAGACTATCACAACCTTAGCTTAGATAATTAGATAATAGTAGAGTAATCGGTAGCAATACCAACCCCAAATCCAATACCGAGATTCGTACCTTTTCATTTTCTAAAAAACATAAAAGATAAAAATAATCTTCCTCAACCTCAACCTTAGCGTAGTAACTTCTCACTAGCATTCCTATTCCCAGAGAGCGATATCAATACCGTGGCTTACCTAATTACTACACTACAACGATTAGGTTCCTTTGCCTAGGGTGTTATAAAACTTGCTCGAAGAAAGGAAGTTTCCTTGACCCCGAGCGGCGTGTGGCGTTATCAAGTTTTGGCGCGCATTGCGGGAATAGAATAGCTAGTTAGTAGTCCACCTCGTTTAGGTTTCTTTGTGATTCCTATCAAGTAAACTTTTTCTCATTTTTAGCTTTCTCTTAGTCTATCCCCTTCTTAGTAACCTTTGTTCGTAACCCCATCACTTTTCATCATGGAAGGTGATAACCAACCAATGTCGCTCAAAACCCAATCCAATAACCAACACCAGCGTCGAAGCCGCTATGTGAGTAGAAACACCGACCTTCGGTTTGCGAGAAAACATTCGATAGTACAATCGGGAAGTTGTTGAGAAAGTAGTCGGTATTGCTATAGTTGGCTCTATGATTAGCGATGGTCGGACAATGGCATAACCAACAACAAAGTGGACGAGGAAAATAGTGCGTACTTCAATCTTTACCCCACTAAGGAAGAGGTTGCGTACCATCAATACATAATCAATAATCCACGATCACCTATCATTAGGATATGCCCTAAGATTAGGAGAAATCACGGAACCTAAAAATTCCTTGTATGATCGGATATAGGAGTATCGACCACGCTTACATAGATACGGAATCTCCCATCAATATAATGTCATCTGCATTTTACAATGACATTATGAATGAGCGACTCAATATTAGGAGAGACCCTAAATATCAGGAGGAATTTGCAACTTTGTGGGAAGAGTCAAAGATGTGCATGTCTTTATAGGAAATTTCACCTACCTTGTTGATTTTATGATCCTAGAAGATGTAGGATCGTCATTGACTATAGCCTATCCCAAGTAGTGCTAGGAAACCGTTTGTTGAGACATCTAGGATGGGCCATAACAAGCATGATGGAACCGTTAGGTTTAAGGAGGAACCGATGAGATTACCTATAGGATGCCTTGGAAAACAAGCGAGTATGGCCACTTGTCCATTTATGATCGAGACAACATCAAAGCTTTTGAGGACAAAAGCAAGGAAGATGTTGAAAAGGGTTATAAATTCATGTGGGGAAGAAGGAGGCATTATTATAAGGATTGCTTGACCCTAGGGCCTAGGTATAGAGTCGATGAAAATTTTGTTAACATGATAGAATTCTCATTGAGAATGCAAAGCGAGGCAACGTGGGGGTAGGACTACGAGTCTAGCTACAAGACTCTTAAATAAAGAAAAGCGCTTCGTGGGAGGCAACCCATGCTTAATTGTTTGCTTGTTAGTGTCATATATCTTTTATTAATTGTTTGTCCTCATGTTTAAATTTGTAAAATGCTTTATTTTGTTTTAACCTCGTCTTAATTACATATAAAGGTATTTTACATAAAGGATAAGTGTAGGGAGGATTACACGTTTTCATAAGAAGCGTGAACATGAGAATAACAATTAACTAAAAGATATATATGTTTGTTTGTTCGAGTCAAATGCTTGTATCGAGTCATAATGGATGTTTTTGCGAAGTTTTTCCAGTTCTAAAGATGTAAATTTTCGAATTTTTCGAAAAAATGAGACCGGTTTTGTCGGGATAACTTTGGCGTCGAGATTGCAACTGGCGTCGGGAAGGAATAAAAACTTGACTTACTTTTCTCGTTTTCGAGCTACTTGTAAAATTTTGGAATTTTCGGATCTTAACTTTCAAAACAAATTACGTAAACATCCATTCCACAAGCATTATATCCTAGTTTAAATCGAGTCTTATGTATATTATTACCGCCGATTTACGCGAAGGTTTCGTTTGTTTTCTTCTAGTGTGCGAGGTTTAGTTTGTCAAGAAGAAGTTACACAAGTTTGGAAGGAGCCTTTCACGCAAAAACTCTTCTTGGAAAGATTTAACCACCACTTTTACGGATCCTACCGAGCTAATCGGGGAGTATTAGTTTCTTTCGTTTTAATTACCTTCTATTATCATAACTTTGATACTTTCGGGAACATTGGGGACAATGTTCGGTTTAAATGTAGGGAGGGAAAATAAGCGGGAACTTTGAAACTATGCTTATCCTTGACTATTTGCTTTGTCCAAGTGTATTTGTGTAATAAACCATGAGAAAATGTAGGTTAGGGTAATTTTAGCCAAATTTAAAATTTTTCATGACGTATAAAAGTGGGCCATTAGTCTTAACAAAAGCGTCTCATGGATAGGAAGTTGCATGACTAGCACAAAAACCCTTACCACCTAAATTCCACCCAAAATGTGAGGATCGCCCTTAGATTAGTAGGAATTAAAGCATTCATCTTTAATGCTTAGAGTGTGAACCGGTAGTATATTAGATTCTAGAACTTGTTTTGTGATGCATTCGAGATCGCTAGTGAGACTACACTTGTGTAGTTAGGAATAACTAAATGATAAGAGGCATTAGGATAACCCTTGTTTGATACACGTAATATAATTACTTCTTCCATATCGGTTGAGTAATTCCCCACACCCCTGCGTTGTACTCATCTTTAGTACACGATACCCTAGTTAACCCCTCGAGCCTATCCTTTTCGCGGTTCTCGTGATGTTTTGGTTTTCGGAATATCAATGAAAACATTGTTTACACCCCACCCCAAATATACACCCAAATCGCCTTAGCCTACCTTTATTGCACTCACTTTTAGTGCAAATTTATGTTATCACCCAAAACCCTTAGTTCAATTATCGGTTGCTTGCATGAGTTGCTAAGTCGAGTCATATCCTTTGTATCTGATTTTGGGATGATTGGGATTCATGGGAAAAGTTAAAGTTTATGAAACATAGGGAAGAGAGCGTTAAACTCAAATTCCCTTTGTTTGCATAATAATGTACTCCAAGTGTTTTGATCTTTTCAATTCGGGTCAAATTAGTGTTAGAGTAATAAAAACTCAAGTGTAGGGATGTGTCTATAAATCCCTATCATTTTGATGTACCGTAGAGGATGGTAGAGTAAAAGTGTAAAAAAAAAAAAAAAAAAAAAAAAAAAAAAAAAAAAAAAAAAAAAAAAAAAAAAAAAAAAGAAAAAAAAAAAAAAAAAAAAAAAAAAAAAAACCATACGGGCTACCATCCTACATCTATCTTTTAAATTATGTTTGTTTATTTTCGTTGCCTAGAGTTTTAGAGTGTCGAGTCTTGGCTTAGCAACGCCATTCTTCGTATACTTGCAACATAGAGATTTTTGACTATCCACCACTATATAGCCTATCCCACCAAACCCTTATTTCCCTACCGTAAGCCTAACGTTACAACCCTTTAAAGACCTCTTTGATAGTCTTTCCTAGGTGCTTACGTAAGCGACGGAGGTTTGATCTATTCTCAAGCCTATGGTAATCTATGTACTAGGACCGGTTAATGAGTGTTTATCTTCCATTTCGATTTGTTATATTTCATATATACACCGAGAGAGATGTGAGTATCCAAACACCCCATGTGAGGTGCTAGTATGTAATTCCGTGCTTGTTATGACTTTCTTGGGGCTTATATGTGTTGTGGACCGTTTTGAATGGATGCTTCATGACCACAACTTATAAATTAATTGGCTAAAAGCACATTTGCTTGAGGACAAGCAAATACCAAGTGTAGGGATATTTGATAAGGTTTTAAAGGTACCTTTTGAGGGTCATTTAAGCCCTTATTCGATCACTTTTGTATCCGTTATTGCTTAATATCGTTCCTTTTCACTTTTAGGTCTCTTGAAGGCAAAATCTTGGAATGATGCTTATTTGGACGAAAAGCGCGAATATCTGAAGAAAATGGCCAAAGTCAAAATCGAGACACTCAAAGTCTTTGAAACATAAAGCGGCGGCGTCCTTGCATATCTGCGACGCCGTCGGAAGGAATTTGCTGACGGCTCGAGGAAAAATTGCATGTTTTCAAGGGGCGACGTCGGGTTCTAAAGGGTAGGCCGTCGTTACTCGGGCGGCCTAGATGCGACCAAGGCGGCGTCGGTGAAGGGACGGCGTCACGGTCATAAGGTGGCGCCGTCGAAAGGTTTACGTGGCCAAGGCGAAACCCTAATGGCGGCGACACGGCGGCGTCCACGAAACATAAGGTGGCGCCGTCGCGGATGTAATCTTATATATAGAATCCGAATTTTTCGGTTTTGTGTGTAGTCTTTTGGGTAAAACCTAAAACCGAACCAAGGCTTTCTTGTGCGGTATTTTAGGGTTCTAAACCCTATTATACATCAAGATAAGTATTTACTTCATTAATTTAATTATGTCTTTGATTATTTGTGTGTATGCTTGCATGTTCTCCATGTCCGGCTAATTTATTTGTGTGTTTGCTTAGGGAATATGAAACTTAATTATTGAATATTGATTGGTTGATACTTATCTTAGTTGACTAATGATCTAGAGTGCGCTAGATTATTCGTTGTGTATAATGCTTGGAATTTCTTTGTGAACTTTAGAATATAATTATCTAGGTAATTGTAGGATAAAGTATTCAAGGACAACCGTAGAGTAGGCGTCTATAAATCACTAGAGGATTTGTAAACAAGACCCTTTGGTAATTTCAAAGAGTTAGGAAATAAGCACGCCCTATAGCCTTAGAATCACAACGCAACTAGGAATAAGGACGTGACAAATCAACCATCAATAGGAGATAATTAAGGAGTAGTAAAACCTAAGTAAACACATCTTTAAACTATCATACGAGTACACATCAATTAGACATAGACTATCACAACCTTAGCTTAGATAATTAGATAATAGTAGAGTAATCGGTAGCAATACCAACCCCCAAATCCAATACCGAGATTCGTACCTTTTCATTTTCTAAAAACATAAAAGATAAAAATAATCTTCCTCAACCTCAACCTTAGCGTAGTAACTTCTCACTAGCATTCCTATTCCCCAGAGAGCGATATCAATACCGTGGCTTACCCTAATTACTACACTACAACGATTAGGTTCCTTTGCCTAGGGTGTTATAAAACTTGCTCGAAGAAAGGAAGTTTCCTTGACCCCGAGCGGCGTGTAGCGTTATCGCGTGTGGCGTTATCAATCGGTTGATACAATCTTACATATAGGTGTAGATTTTGATAAACCGACTTGTTATAGTTTCATTTCATAATATTATATCATCATCGGTTCAAAATTTGATCTCAAACCTCACCAAAGTCAAATCTCTAAACTGTTTTCAAAAGTCAAATGGTGTCAAAACTTGTTTTGTGCAGAACTTCAGAACCTTTGCACGATGGTCATTTCAAATAGTTAGGGTCTGATTTTTGGTCCAGTGATAGTCTGCTAGGTGGTCTTTAAGACCACATAACTGTTTTTCACTCTAGCTTTTCTGATAAGCTTATAGAGTAGCTTAAAGTAGGGACCTGTTTACTGTTTTGTTTTAAAATCAGTAGCTTATTATCACTAGTAATCTGCTTATTTAAGGTTAGGAGTAGCAGTAGATAGTTGCTTTAGAGTAATTTTAGTATAATATTGCTTCTGTAGAAGTTTGGTGACTAGTTGTGCTTATTTGCTTATTCATAAGTGCTTATTCCATATCAGTTTACACTGCAACTCACAATTCTCACACATAAGCATCACATTTGATATTTTTCCTAGAATTAGAATAACATTTTAGAATTTTCCTGAGATTTTCATAATTTTTGGTCACTGTTTAGTATTTTTCTTATTTAAAAACAGTTTTTAATCACTTTTAATTAGCTTTAATTGCAAATAATTAAGAAAAAGTTCAAAAAATTAAATTTTCAATTTTCCCAGTTTAAGAAAAATATAAAAAGCATAAAAAAGATTTTTCCTTATTTTTCCCCTTTTATTTGGTATTTTTCACTATTTAAATTAGATTAAAATAGTTTTAAATTAGTAGATAATAGAAAATTAATCAAAAAAATATAAAAATAGTTTTAAAAAGTCTCTTATGATATTTTAGATTTTATAAAAGTAGTTTCATATTTTTCTCCTTAAATTTCATAATTTTTAGAATTTTAATTTAGTTTAAATAGTTAAAAATTAGTTTTAATTTTAAATAAAATCCAGAAAAATCCAAAAAAAATAGTTTTAATTCTAAAATAGTTTTCATATTACATTTCTAGAGTAAAAGTAATTTTAGGCATTTTTAGGATATAATTTAGACGTAGTTGCATTTTAATTACGTTTTATTAATTACGTTTTAGTAATTTGCACTTAGGATTTCCGTAATAGATTCCTTAATTACTTTCCCTATTCCGTAGTTTAATAAAATCAAAATCAAACAAATCAAAACATCGAGCATTAAATTCCAAACCAAAAACGGCGTTGGCGATTCACGCCTCGTTGGGAAAGCGATTCGGGTTGTCTAATCCGTATACGATCACACACGGGATTTGATTTATTATTCTTTTCCTAAAGGAATTTGAATCTATCTTCGTGTATATTTTTGATATCGATATTGAGGTTTTATCCACACATACCCTTAAGCCTTCGTTCGGAGAATCGATTATGTCCGAACCGTTTTAAGTTTCTTACGGTTAGTCATTCAAGTGGCTAGCTTGTGTGAGTAAGCAGCGTGTTTTGGCATTTGAATCAAATTTTGGCGCATTGCGGGAGGTTGTGTCACGACAATATCGTTTGAGGTTTGACGATTAGTGACTCGAGATCCTTCATTCGTGAAGTTACTATTTTTCTATAAAATAAAAAGTAAAAAATATTTTCCTTTTCTTTTGTATATATATATATATCATATTAAAAATACAAAAGATTTTCTCTTGTGTTTTGCTAATAAATAGAAGACACCAATTATATAACATTCTCAGCGGAGGTGTTATCATTATAAGTTCCCGAACTAAAGATCAAAAACTTGCCTTTGTGTCGCTTGTGAATTTATTTATTTCTATCGGATAAACAAAGCGTGTGGTGGGTATAAGGACGACGACATTAAATTGCGGTGAAAAGAAGCGGGTTTTAATAAGCTTGGCACGACCTACAAAGCTTCTCCGCTCGCTTGTGCGTTTGTCTTATAGAGGTGATTTATTCGCTTGGGATTATTGGTTAAGTTCACTTGTGTTTTCGAATATCGGTCTCTTTTAATTGCCTTGGTTTTAAGTGCATGCGCTTTTCGATCAAAACGACTTGAATCGAATCGAGCGCACCGAGTTACGTAACATGGCTGCGCTAACGTACCACCAAACCCGGTCCTAATCCTCCTCCCGTTAATCAAAATGTAGCTCCCGATCTCCGAGCGATGGAGGAGCTATGTCAACCTACCATGTGCGGGAGGGAGGACCTATTGCACCGACTAATATTCAAGCTACCGATTTTAGCTTGAAACATCATATGATAGAACAAGTAAAGAACGATTGTCAATTTCATGGTTTACCCGATGATGATGCAAACAAGCATCTTGATAAGTTTCTAACCGTCACTCGAGTATGAAACAAAATGGGGTCTCCGATGACTCCTTCGTCTCTATCTTTTCCCATACTCTTTGACTCATCATGCCACTTCTTGGTTTGATCGACTCCAGAAGAATTCAATTCATACCTTCGAGGAAATGGTTTGAAGTTTACGGCAAAGTACTTTCCACCATCGATGGTGACGAAGTTGAAAGCGATATCGATAATTTGAGACGATATCCGATGAATCTTTGTTTGAAGCTTGGGAGCGATATAAGCTTGCAATTGATCGATGTCCAAATCATAATATGTTGCTTGTCACCCAAATTGATCGTTCTATAATGGTTTGGCGTTGAGACATCGTGATACAATCAATCTGCTGCTGGTGGAACTTTCATGAAAAGGCGTCCCAGGAATGCTACGATCTTATTGAGAACATGACCGCTCATCATAATTATTGGGATTCTTGGTGCGCAGGGTGAATCATCTAGATCAAATTCGTCTTCTTCTCGACACGGCTCTTCATAAGAAAGTTGATGATTTGAACACGGCTATGTTGAAAATGTACCAAATGCATCATCTAGTCAAAATCAACAAGTAAAAGCGGTAAACCCGACTTGTGAGACTTGTGGAGGTCCACATTCTTATTACGAGTGCACGACCGCGGTGGCTACGCACATGAGAATGTTTATCTTCTCACAGAAACTACAATCAACCGCAAGGAGATCGAAATCTTCTTAGCTACCGTTCAAACAATTATCTCGGACCTCCGGTTTCAACCAACCTCAACAACAAAACCATAATCAAAACCGTTTCAATGGTAACAACAATCAAAGCAGAGGAGTTAATCATGGAAATCAACACTACCAAGCTCCTCCACCTCAAGTTTACCAACAATCACCTCCTCCTCAACAACAATATCAACAACCTTCTCATCAAGTTGCTCGAACAACGAGTTTCTATCTTACATGAAGAACTCCGACAATACCATTAAGAGCTTGCGAATCAAATCACCGACATCGGGAATGAATTTGCTACGGTAACAAGCAAATGAGTGAAATGAAGAATATGATGGCTAATTTCTTTCAAACCAATCAACCCTCGGGTTCGATTCTCTTCAAGTAACACGATTCCAAACCCGAAGGAGAAATGAAATCCGTAACCATTCGAGATGATGGGCCTCGATGACTACTTCTTCCGGTGATGAATGTGTACGAGACCGAGGTGACAAAGGACCGGTAATTCCTCTTGATAATGGAAAAGCCAAATCGTCCAACCTCGGTTGCCCAAGTTCCTTCTATCTCCGTCATAACACCAAGTTCTAATCTTGCACCGTGCAAATCGATTCAATCACGATTCGACAAAATGAATGTTGTTTACGGAACAAAGTTTAAACTTCGATCGATATGATCAAAGTCTGGCGATATGATTTATGAAAAGAAATTGGAACAAATTTCAAAGATTTCACTTGAGCCTACACCGTTTAATTCTTCCTCGAACCAAGCTCCGAGAAGCTTGGTGATCCCGGAAATTTCTCCTTCCTTGCTCTTTAAATGATCTTGAGGAATGTAATGCCTTGACCGATTCGAGTGCAAGCATAAGTCTCATGCCTCTTGCGATATATCATAAGCTTGGATTGAAGACTCTTATACCGACTCGTATGACTATCGAATTAGCTAATCGAACAATTGCTCACACGGTTGGTGTAGTCAGCGATGTTATGGTGCAGTGGATAAATTCCATTTTCCGTGGATTTCGCCGTCATTGATATAGAGGTTGATGCGAGTCCTCTCACTCTTGGAAGACCATTCTTGAGAACCAAAAGTCCTTGTGGATCATTACCAAGGAGCGTTAACGATCGAAAAGGAAGCGAAAAGATTGTGTTTTATGCCGAACAAACTTCAAAACCTCCACCGATGATCATTCTATTCATAGCATCGGTGTGATTGATTCTCTCGAAGAAAGTGGCAATCCCACTTTACCGTCTAATCCGATTATGACCGACTCTTTCCCGTCTCTCAATACGGAAAGTGACCCTACTGGGAAGAGATCGAGGCCTTTCTTAATGATGATTCGGTTCCGTTGAGATTGATGATGCTACTTTTGACCGGAGGGACATTCTTTTCTTGAAAAATTGTTATATGACGAGCCATCTTCTTACCCCCTCCGGATGATCCGGATGATGTGAAGAAAGTTGAACCTATAGTGGTGGAAGCGCTAGCTCTAAGAGCACACCACTTGTCCCACCTCCAATTTACGAGAAAATCAACCTTCCTTTGGTGGCAATCCACTCCTTCTTCTGAAAATATGGAAACTTCTTCTGAGACATCTTTCAATCCAGAATCTTTCGAGATGACATTCACAAATCCCTTGTTTGAATTCGATTCTGAATATAATCAAATTTTTGAGAATCAACTCTTTAACGAAGAAAGTGAGGAGTTCACCAATGAACTTGCTCCCACCGACTCGATCCTTTCTCAGAATAAAGAAGATGAATACGATGATCCGTTTTTCTCGAAGAAAGAAAAGGAAGTGAAGTTTTCGACAGATGAACTTGTTGATCCTGAGGTCCAACATTATTTTTTATCCGAGAGTGATTCCTCTCCTCGTGAGGATTTTCACATAGATGATACTTTGATTTCATTCCTCTCCGAGGACAAGATTTTTAACCCTGGGATACTCATCGGAGAGGACATTCATATCACAAAAGTTTTCCGGAAAAAGGATCCTATCTTGGATGCCTTTGTTGATGAACTTTCAAGTAACACTTTTCTGTACCATGGACTCCCTTCTTCTATGGAGTATTCTTATTGTGATCCGTCATCCTTTCGTCCACCCGCAAAACCACCGGATGATGGATCATTCTTTCATGTTATCCCTTATGTGCTGATGCCCGACATTTTCTTTCCCACCCAACCCACCCATTCTCTTTCCCTCCGGAGTGAGGATACCGTCTTTGATCCGGGTATCCCTTCCGCTTTCTTCCCCAAGGACAAATGAATTCGGGGACGAGTCGGGGCTAGCGACTCGGTAACCAAAAATAGTAGCGCTTAGTGGGAGGCACCCCATGCTTATCTCTATCTTCTTTCTATTTTCTAATAAGTGGCGAAGGGTGCGCCTCTTGATTTCTCGTGTTTGGTTGTTTGTGATGTTGTGTGTAGGATTTTCCCATTATGAAGACTCTCGTGCTCAAGTTTGCCTTTTCTCCTCGAGTTTCATGATCGATCTTGATGGAAATCCGATATCCTAATCTTATCGACTAACGTTTATCTTCTAGCATACTTAATAAGCGGCTTTTAGATTTTCGTGATACCCTTGCTTTAAACATTGAGGACAATGTTTCGTTCTAGTCTGGGGTAGGGTAATCTTCGATTTGATTTGACCGCACTTGCTTATTTTGTCGTGTACTCTCGTAACCCGTTTTCCTTAGAAAATGAAAAATTGTGCAAAAATGTGAAAAATTTAAAAGTTTTTGTAAGCTTTTGTTAAGTCTTTTGATTGAAAAGTTTTCCTAGTCTCTTAGACAAGAAGCTATAAAATGCGAATTCTATTTCATAAGGCCAAGATTTTGCAAGTTTCACGAGTGACTTTAAATATGCATGACTTGATTTCATTAGAATAAGCATTTGCTAAGTTTATATATGTTTTGACACCTTGTTGACTTTCCATTGGTGAGAGTAGGAATGGAATTACGACTTGACCGGGCGTGTTGAGCCTAGCTTGTTCCTTAACCATAGATAATTAAATTATCGGCTAAGCATCTGCGGATCTCATTATTTGGGATTTTAAATTTGCGAGATCGAGAAATGATAGAGTTACTTATGAGTTTAGATGCTAAGCGTGGAGTAGTTGGTTCTCTTTAGAGCCCATCGAAGGTACTTATGGCTTTTGTTCCCACAAAATTGTTTCACCCATATCATCTAATAAATAATTAGAGATGTTGAGTTTTTGGCGATAGTTAGTTCTTTATCTTCTTAAAAGAATCTTTGTTTTAAAATTGGGTACACATCAAGGATTTGTAATAAATAAATGAGCAATCGGTGATAAGTGAAAAGTAATAAGTAAAGTTATGAGTGCGGTGTCGAGATCGGACCCTTGGATCTTTAGCGGGATTGAGTGAGGTCTTAGCCTAGCCGATCGGGATCCTCATTTCATGAAGCCTATAGTCTTGGAATTACCCATGAAGCTCCGTAGTTCATAGCTCATATAAGTTAAAGTATAAAAAAAAAAAAAAAAAAAAAAATTATTATATGATGAAAAAATAAAATGGAAAAATCAAGAGTATAAGTGAATAAAAATTCCTTGATGTGGACCTCATTTTGAGACAATGGTTCTTGAGAGAAGGCGGATAACTAATTATCGACTTAGCTTTATATCTTTATCGGAATAAATGTTATCGAAACGAGAATTTGAAGAAATTCATTTCTCACAAAAATAAAAAAATCTAGAGGAAAATAGGAAAATGGGAGCAAAAGGTAATTACACAAGTAACTTCCATGGGTAGTGTTAGCATCTAGAATCATATTTAACAATGATTTCGATTTTACGCTTAGTTTGGGACTTGTGAAAAATCGGGGACGATGTATTCTATCCGTATGGTCACTTCACGCGTGTTGTGTTTTCTACTCCGTGATCCTAACGTGTCGTTTGAAAAATTTTGGAGTTATTGATCGACATGAAAGTTCAACAAACCGTCACTCATAATTGAAATGAGCTTAATCGTAATATCTATATATGTGAGTTGAAAGGTAAGCAGGCGTTTTAGAATTAAGGCTTTCTTAATCTCTTTTGAGGAATCTTTGCTACTTCTTCATAGGTTTAGTAGAAAGAGATTGAAATCCTTGGTTTTAGAAGCGTGAGTTGATTGCATTGCGTGAGGACACGACAATGGTCTCGTCAGGGTATTTTGGTATGTGCTAAAACACATACCTTTTCATTATCAAAACTGACCCAAAATAACCAAGAAAGAGCCGTTTATTGCTAATATTTGTGGTTTCTTGAGTTTGTGCTTGTGCAGTGCGGATATGTAAAACACGCAAAAGGATCCAAATCGGGCGTAAATCGAGAACGAGAGATTAAGAGAGCTTAAGCCGAGTAGGAAGATCAAAATTGAGCATTTATGAAGATTTTATTCTCAGGATGATTTTTGGAAGAAATAACCAAGTTTGAAGAAATGACAAGGCGGCCCTCAACTTTGAGCTTTTGGCGAAATGGCCCTTGAAGATTCAAAAGCGCAAATTGGCCCTTGGTTTATTTGAAGATTGATAAATCAGTCCTTGGAAGATAGTTTGATTTACATCTATGGTCCTCAAAATCCGAAAATACAAGATTAGTCCTATGGTTACCTTTGGATCATTTATCTAATCCAACATAATCCAAATCCAATCCTTTAATAAGCCACGACCCAACATAAACAAGCTACCGGTCCAATAACAAATCCAACCCACCACCCTTTAATACATCCCAACCCGGTATCCACCCACTTTACCCGATTACCGACCACTAAACCCAGTCAACAAACCAAAAGACCGGTCAACTACCAATTGAAATATTATAAAGAAATACCAAAGCGCTAAAGCAGTACTATCTTCTCCAAACACCCATTTTACCACCGTTTTCCACCATTTACCCAATCCCAAACACCTATCCTCGTACTAAGAATCTATCTATCTTCTAGAACCTCGACTTGTCGGGATAAGGTTGCCAGCGTGGCTAAATGAAGCTTTTCCATTGGGTATAACACCTCATCAAAGGAAATGGAGCTCTCGATTGGTTAAGGTGACAATGGATTGATTGTGTGGCTCAAAATGGCTTCTAGGCTCTTCTTGTGAAGGATCCAAGACACGAATTCACTATAAAAGGACCTCTTGGCTCACAAAGGATCTCGTGCAATTCCTAGTTTTCATTTTAGCTTATTGTTCTTAATTTTCAGTAGTTTTATAAATGTTTTATTAAGCTTTTATTGTATTTTCAATTCCTTGTAACCCTTTTTCAATATTAATAAAAGTTCCAAGTTTTTAGATTTTATCTTGCATTTCTTATTTAAAGTAATCAATAAGCTAATTTGAATAATGGAATAGGCTCATTTCAGCTTATTATAGCTTTAGTGAGCTTATATTGCACCCTCACTGTCACTTAACTCATTCACATTCATAAAAACTCCAGGTCAACGAAAGTCAACCGTGTAGTAATCTTGGTTCAGAAATGAAAATGGGTTGATTGTGATGATGGATCTGGGTTGATTTGATGTTATTTGGGTTAGGTTTAGTGGTTCTATTGCTGGTTTGCAAGCCATTGTGGCTGGACCTCTTGTAAGTGTGCTTGCAATCTCATTTCTAGCTTAAATAAAGTAGCAGTTATCATTTTCTTTAGATCTGTTATATTACTGAAGTTTGCTGTCATACTAGCTTCATTTAGGTGATTTAAATCTGTTTTAATGATGGAGTAGGCTTAAGTTATTGTTTTAGCTTAATTTGATTGCATAATCTGTCATAAAGGACTGTTTGGATTGCTTGTTAAAACTGAGTTAGAACATTAGTCACTAGTTAAAATCTGTTGCAATAGACTTTGGTAGTATAGTTACACTCAATCTAGTAGTTTATTTGCATCACATTGGTCTGAAAGTCAAAACTTGATCTCAATTGTCATTAAGTTTATAACTGTTGGAATCAGTTGATACAATCTTACATATAGGTGTAGATTTTGATAAACCAGCTTGTTATAGTTTCATTTCATAATATTATATCATCATCAGTTCAAAATTTGATCTCAAACCTCACCAAAGTCAAATCTCTAAACTGTTTTCAAAAAGTCAAATGGTGTCAAAACTTGTTTTGTGCAGAACTTGCAGACACTGCACAGTGGTCATTTCAAATAGTTAGGGTCTGATTTTTGGTCCAGTGATAGTCTGCTAGGTGGTCTTTAAGACCACATAACTGTTTTTCACTCTAGCTTTCCTGATAAGCTTATAGAGTAGCTTAAAGTAGGGACCTGTTTACTGTTTTGTTTTAAAATCAGTAGCTTATTATCACTAGTAATATGCTTATTTAAGGTTAGGAGTAGCAGTAGATAGTTGCTTTAGAGTAATTTTAGTATAATATTGCTTCTGTAGAAGTTTGGTGGCTAGTTGTGCTTATTTGCTTATTCCATATCAGTTTACACTGCAGCTCACAATTCTCACACATAAGCATCACATTTGATATTTTTCCTAGAATTAGAATAACATTTTAGAATTTTTCCTGAGATTTTCATAATTTTTGGTCACTGTTTAGTATTTTTCTTATTTAAAAACAGTTTTTAATCACTTTTAATTAGCTTTAACTGCAAATAATTAAGAAAAAGTTCAAAAAAATAAATTTTCAATTTTCCCGGTTTAAGAAAAATATAAAAAGCAGTGGGTATAAATGCATTGCTTTCTAGCAAAAGGTCCCTTCACAAATACTACGCCCATGGCTATTGTTTGTCGGCGGGAATGGTGAGGCAGTGTCAGTCGGTCGAACATATAATGAGCAACACACTTGTTTGCAATCAAGGAAGTCGAGCTTTTGACCTTCGCTATATCTCACTGAAAATTACAAAGACAAGTTGAAACAAATCGAGCTTCTGTCAGTGCGTGCATAATCAACTTACCAACCAATCGACCTTCAAGTGTCCTGCGAGAAGGTTTTAAGGGCCAAAAACCTAGCAATATGACCATCAGGGTCAATTCAAGCTACAATTTACCATGTTGAGAGATTATGTTCAAGAGTTGCAGAAGACAAACCCTAATACAACAGTGTTGATGAATGTGGAGCGACCTCAGGATGAGTCTCTTCCAACTAGAGAATTCAAGAGGCGTATGTTTGTTTAGGTGCATCAAGCAAGGATTTAAATATTGTGGGAGATCGTTGTTGAAATTGGTTGCTTTTCAATTCGTGGTCCTTTCAATGGTCAATCGATGACGGTGTGTGGAATTGATAGCAACAATGGTAGCTACCCTTCGCTTATGCTTTTGTTGATTCGGATAACATAGGATCATGGACTTGGTTTCTTCATTGTTTATCCGATGATATAGCACTTGGGCCAATTTCAAGCATCACTTTTATTCTTGACATGAATAAGGTACTCTCTTACTTTGTTCATGAATTTAAGTCTCCTTGTTTGAAAAGCAGACGATAAACATATTTGATTTTGTGCGGGATATAAGTAGAGCTTTAGCGAAGTTTTGAAAGTGCGAACACGATTACGTATTAAAAGCATTCATGAGAAAATGAAGCGCAATGGAAAGGTAGGGCCTACAAAGACCATCTGTGAAATGTGCAACAACCTCAATGTTATGCAGTTTTTGAAAGCTATGGGCGATCTCAAGAAACTTAATCAACCAGCCCATGATTGGTTAAGTAAGATACCACCGATTCATTGGTCAAGGTCACATTTTCATGTAAGTGATCTATCTGTTTCACTTACTTTGTATCCGTAAATGCAATATAAGCAGTTATAATTAATACATGTTTATTACTTGTCATCTTTAGGAGAGCTACTTCGATGTGTTACGTAATAACATGTGTCAAGTGTTTCATGAGAAAATAAAGAGGGTTAAGTAAACCAATTATTACTGACCTTATAATACATCGAGAATCTTGTATGAAGAGGATAATGCATGTTCTTATGGTGATTGAGAAGAGTGATGGGCCACTAACACCAACTGCACAACACATGCTAGAGGCTATTAAGAAAAAGGTCATTAAGTATAATGTTTTATGGAATGGGGATCTAAGTTTCGAGTTAGTGGACCATGGGGTGACCAATGTGTAGTTAATGTTGTACACAAGACTTGTACTTGTAGAAGGTGGGAGATAACAGGTTTTCCATGTAAACATGATGTTGCTACCAATTGGAATATGGCTTTAAATGGCCAACAAGTAGGAGCTGTAGAAACATGGGCTCATCCTTGTTACTATCTTCTCACTTGGGAGGCTACCTACAAACACCATGTCCAGCCTATAACTAGCAGTGTACATTGGGAAAAATCAACTATGCCAATGATAACGCTACACGCGTCGTTCGGGGTCAAAGGAACTTCCTTTTCGTCGAGCAAGTTTTTCAACACCCTAGGCAGTGAACCTAATCGTTGTAGTGTAGTATTAGGGTAAGCCACGGGAATTGATATCGTTCTCTAGGGAATAGGAATGCTAGTGAGAAGTTACTACGCTAAGGTTGGGGTTGAGGAAGATTATTTTTATCTTTTATGTTTTTAGGAAATGGAAAAGTCTGAATCTCGGGGTTTGGATTTGGGGGTTGGTATTTCACCGATTACTCTACTATCAAATTATCTAATTAACTAAGGTGAGGTAGTCTATGTCTAATTATTGTGTGCTCGTATGATGATTTAAAGATGTGTTTACTTAGGTTTTATTACTCCTTAATTATCTCCTATTGATGGTTGAATTGTCACGTCCTTATTCTTAATCGCGTTGTGTGTCTAAGGTCGTAGGGTATGCGTTTATCCTAACTCTTTGAAACTACCAAAGGGTCTCGTCTACAAAATCTCTAGGATTTATAAACTCTAACTCTAAGGTACTCTTTGGATGGTTTAGCATACAACTACTCTAGGTGTTATAGTCTAAGGTTCACAAAGATTAATCAAGCATTAACTACACAACGAATGACCTATCGCATTACTAGATCATTAACAATTAAGATAATAGACAACCAATCAATATTCAATAGTTAAGTTTCATATTCCTAAGCAAACACACAAGTAAATTAGCGGACATGGAGAACATGCAAGCATACACACAAGTAATTGAAGACATAATTGAATTAATGAAGTAAAACACTTATCTTGGTGTAAGATAGGGTTTAGAACCCTAAAATCTTGTACAAGACGACCTTGGTTCGGTTTAGGTTTTACTCCAAAGACTACACTGCGAAAACTAAAAATTGGATTCTATATATAAGATTACATTCGCGACGGCGTCACCTTATGATTTGTGGCGCGTCTGTCGCCATCATAAGGGTTTCGTCTTGGCCACGTTAGTCTTGCGACGGCGTCACCTTATGCTTGTGACGCCGTCCTCTTGACCTCGGCGCTGCGGATCAAATCTAGGTAAATGCGAGTTGCGACGACCTACTCTTTTAAAGCGACATCGTCACTTGAAAATAAGCAATTTAGCTCTTGCATCGTCACAACATGTGCTCCGACGGCGTCGCAGATAACACTGGCCGTGATAAGGTTTTAAAGGTACCATTTTCGAGGGTCGTTTAACCCTTATTTGATCACTTTTGTATCCGTTATTGCTTAATATCGTTCCTTTTCACTTTTAGGTCTCTTGAAGGCAAAATGCTAGAATGGCACTTATTTGGACTAAAAGGCGTGAATATCTGAAGAAAATGGCCAAAGTCGAACCGAGACACTCAAAGTCTGCTGAAAGTAGGCGGCGTCACATGTTTAACCGGCCGTCGGAGGAATTTGTGATGACTCGTAAGAAGAAAATGCTTGTTTTGAAGGACGGCGTCGGGCTTTAAAGGAGTAGGCCGTCGCAACTCGGACGGCCTAGATGCGACCAGACGACGTCGGAAAAGAGACGGCGTCACGGACATAAGGTGGCGCCGTCGCAAGGTTAACGTGGCCAAGATGAAACCCTAATGACGGCGACACAGCGGCGTCACAAAATATAAGGTGGCGCCGTCGCATATGTAATATTATATATAGAATCCGAATTTTCGGTTTAGAGAGTCTTTTGGGTAAAACCTAAAACCGAACCAAGGGTGTCTTGTACGATATTTTAGGGTTCCAAACCCTATCTTACATCAAGATAAGTATTTACTTCATCAATTCAATTATGTCTTTGATTATTTGTGTGTATGCTTGCATTTTCTCCATGTCCGCTAATTTATTTGTGTGTTTGCTTAGGGAGTATGAAACTTAATTATTGAATATTGATTGGTTGTTTCTTATCTTAGTTGATTAATGATCTAGTAATGCGATAGGTCATTCGTTGTGTACTTAATGCTTGATTCATCTTTGTGAACCTTAGAATATAATTACGAGTAGTTGTAAGCTAAACCATCCAAAGAGTGCCTTAGAGTAAGAGTTTATTATCCCTAGTGGGTTTTGTAGGCGAGACCCTTTGGTAAGTTCAAAGAGTTGGGAGACACGATAACCTACAACTTTAGACACACAACGCAACTAAGAATAAGGACGTGACAACTCAACCATCAATAGGAGATAATTAAGGAGTAGTAAAACCTAAGTAAACACATCTTTAAACTATCATACGAGCACACATTAATTAGACATAGACTACCACCACCTTAGTTTAGATAATTAGATAATAGTAAAGTAATCGGTGAAATACCAACCCTCAAATCAATACCGAGATTCGTGCTTTTCAATTTCCTAAAAACATAAAAGATAAAAATAATCTTCCTCAACCTTAACCTTAGCGTAGTAACTTCTCACTAGCATTCCTATTCCCTAGAGAACGATATCAATACCGTGGCTTACCCTAATACTACACTACAACGATTAGGTTCATCGCTAGGGTGTTGAAAAACTTGCTCGATTTAAAAGGAAGTTCCTTTAACCCCGAACGCTGCGTAAGCATATCAAGTTTTTGGCGCTTGCTGCGGGAATAGAATAGCTAGTTAGTAGTCCACCTCGTTTAGGTTCTTTGCTTGATTCCTATCAAGTAAATTTTTCTCATTTTAGCTTCCTCTTAGTCTATCCCCTTCTTCGTGACCTTTGTTCGTACACCCATCACTTTTCATCATGGAAGGTGATAACCAACCTCCACTTGATAACCCAACACCAAATAAGTCAATGTCACTCAAAACCCAAACCAATAACCAACACAACCGTCGAAGCCGCTATGTGAGTAGAAACACCGACCTTGAGATTTGCGGAAAATATTCGATAGTACAATTAGGGAAGTTGTTGAGAAAGTAGTCGGCGCCTCAGTAGTTGGCTCTATGATCGTGAGAATTCGGACAATGGCATGATAAACAACAACGTGGATGTGGAAAATAGTGCTTACTTCAATCTTTACCCCACTAAGGAAGAGGTTGCGTACCATCAATACATAATCGATAATCCACGATCACCTATCATTTGGATATGCCCAAAGATTAGAGAGAAACCCCGGAACCTAAAAATCCCTTGTATGATCGGATATAGGAGTGTCGACCACGCTTACATAGATACGGAATCTCCCATTAATGTAATGTCATCATTGTCTACAATGACATTATGAATGAGCGACTTAATATTAGGAGAGACCCTAAGTATCCGGAGGAGTTTGCAACTTTGTGGGAAGAGTTAAGGGCGTGCATGTCTTTATAGGAAATTTCACCTACCTAGTTGATTTTATGGTCCTAGAAGATGTAGGATCGTCATTGACTATAGTTTATCCCAAGTAGTGTTAGGAAACCGTTTGTTGAAACATCTAGAATGAGCCATAACAAGCATGATGGAGCAGTTAGGTTTAAGGAAGGAACCGATGAGATCACCTATAGGATGCCTTGGAAAACAAATGAGTATGGCCACTTGTCCATTTATGATCGAGACAACATCAAAGCTTTTGAGGACAAGAGCAAGGAAGATGTTGAAAAGGTTATAAATTCATGTGGGAAAGAAGGAGGCATTATTATAAGGATTGCTTGACCCTAGGGCCTAGGTATAGAGTCGATGAAAATTTTGTCAACATGATAGAATTCTCATTGAGGATGCAAAACGAGGCAACGTAGGGGCACGACTACGAGTCTAGCTACAAGACTCTTAAATAAAGAAAAGCGCTTCGTGGGAGGCAACCCATGCTTAATTGTTTGCTTGTTAGTGTCATATATCTTTTATTAATTATTTATCCTCATGTTTAAATTTGTAAAAATGCTTTATTTTTTTTAACCTCGTCATAATTGCATATAAAGGTATTTTACATAAGGGATAAGTGTAGGGAGGATTACACACGTTTTCAAAAGAAATGTAAACATGATAATAACAATTAACTAAAAGATATGTATCTTTGTTTGTTCGAGTCAAATGCTTGTATCGAGTCATAATGGATGTTTTTGCAGAAATTTTTCCAGATTCTAAAGATGTAAATTTTCCGTAATTTTTTGAAAATCATGAGCAGTTTTGTCGGGATAACTGACGGCGTCAGATTGCAAACCGACGGCGTCGGGAAGGAGTAAAATATCGGATCACTTTTCTCGTTTTCGAGCTACTTATAAATTTTGGAATTTTCGTGTCTTAATTTTCTTAGAAATTCAGTAAACATCCATTCCACAAGCATTATATCCTAGTTTAAATCGAGTCTTATATATATTATTACCGCCAATTTTACGAAGGTTTCGTTTGTTTTGTTCAAGTGTGCGAGTTTAGTTTGTCAAGAAGAAGTTACACAAGATTGGAAGGAGCTTTTCACGCAATAATTCTTCTTGGAAAGGATTTAACCACCACTTTACACGGATCCTACCGAGCTAATCGGGGAGTATTAGTTTCTTTCGTTTTGATCACCTTCTTTTATCATAACTTTGATACTTTCGGGAACATTGGGGACAATGTTCGGTTTAAGTGTAGGGAGGAAAATAAAGCAGAACTTTGAAACTATGCTTATCCTTGATTATTTGCTTTGTCAATTGTGATTGTGTAATAAACCATGAGAAAATGTCGGTTAGGGTAATTTTGGCACCAAATTTAAAATTTTCATGACATATAGGAGTGGGCCATTAGTCTTAACAAAAGCGTCTCACGGATAGGAAGTTGCATGACTAGCACAAAAACCCTTTACCACCCAAATTCCACCCAAAATGTGAGGATCGCCTTAGATTAGTAGGAATTAAAAGCATTCATCTTCAATGCTTAGAGTGTGAACCGGTAGTATATTAGATTCTAGAACTTGTTTTGTGATGCATTCCGAGATCATAAGTGAGACTACACTTGTGTAGTTAGGAATAACTAAATGATAAGAGGCATTAGGATAACCCTTGTTTGATACCGTAATATAATTACTTCTTCCATATCGGTTGAGTAATTCCCCACACCCTTTGCGTTGTACTCATCTTTAGTACACGATACCCTAGTTAACCCCTCGAGCCTATCCTTTTCGAGTTCTCGTGATATTTCGGTTTTCCGGAATATCAATGAAAGCATTGTTTACACCCCACCCCAAATATACACCCAAATCGCCTTAGCCTACCCTTATGCACTCACTTTTAGTGCAAATGTTTGTTATCACCCTAAACCCTTAGTTCAATTATATGGTTGCTTGCATGAGTTGCTAAGTCGAGTCATATCATTTGTATCTGATTTTGGGACGATTGGGATTCATGGGAAAAGTTAAAGTTTATGAAATGACGGAAGGAGCGTTAAATTCAAATTCCGTTGTTTGCGTAATAATGTACCCCAAGTGTTTTGATCTTTTCAATTGGGTCAAATTAATGTTAGAGTAATAAAACTCAAGTGTAGGGATGTGCCTATAAATCCCTATCATTTTGATGTTACCGTAGGGATGGTAGAGTAAAAGTGTATGAAAAAAAAAATAGAGTGTAAAAAAAAAAAAAAAAAACATCGGACTACCATCCTACATTTATCCTTTAAATTTATGTTTGTTTATTTCGTTACCTAGAGTTTTAGAGTGTCGTGTCTTGGCTTAGCAACGCCATTCTTCGTATGCATTTAACATAGAGATTTTTACTTGCCACCACTAAATAGCCTATCCCACCAAACCCTTGTTTCCCTACCGTAAGCCTAACATTACAACCCTTTAAAAGACCTCTTTGATAGTCTTTCCTAGGTGTACGCCATAAGCGATGGAGGTTTGATCTATTCTCAAGCCTATGGTAATCTATGTACTAGGACCGGTTAATGAGTGTTTATCTTCCATTTCCTATTTGTTATATTTCATATATACACGAGAGAGATGTGAGTATCCAAACACCCCATGTGAGGTGCTAGTATGTAATTCCGTGCTTGTTATGACTTTTTATGGGCTTATATGTGTTGTGGACCGTTTTAAATCAATGCTTCATGACCCCTAACTTATAAATTAATTGGCTAAAAGCACATTTTCTTGAGGACAAGCAAATAACAAGTGTAGGGATATTTGATAAGGTTTTAAAAGGTACCATTTGAGGGTCGTTTAACCATTATTTGATCACTTTTGTATCCGTTATTGCTTAATATCGTTCCTTTTCACTTTTAGGTCTCTTGAAGGCAAAATGCTGGAATGGCACTTATTTGGACGAAAAGCGCGAATATCTGAAGAAAATGGCCAAAGTCGAATCGAGACACTCAAAGCTGCAAAAAGCAGGCGGCGGTGTCACTGTTTAAGCTGCATGACGCCGTCGGAGGAATTTGTGATGACTCGTAAGAGAAAATGCTTGTTTTGAAGGACGGCGTCGGGCTTTAAAGGAGTAGACCGTCGCAACTCGGACGGCCTAGATGCGACCCAGACGACGCCGAAAGTTGAAGAGACGGCGTCACAAACATAAGGTGACGCCGTCGCAAGGTTAACGTGGCCAAGACGAAACCCTAATGACGGCGACACACGGCGTCACAAAACATAAGGTGACGCGTCGCATATGTAATATTATATATAGAATCCGAATTTTTCGGTTTAGAGAGTCTTTTGGAGTAAAACCTAAACCGAACCAAGGGTGTCTTATACAAGTATTTTAGGGTTCCAAACCCTATCTTACATCAAGATAAGTATTTACTTCATCAATTCAATTATGTCTTTGATTATTTGTGTGTATGCTTGCATGTTCTCCATGTCCGCTAATTTATTTGTGTGTTTGCTTAGGGAGTATGAAACTTAATTATTGAATATTGATTGGTTGTTTCTTATCTTAGTTGATTAATGATCTAGTAATGCGATAGGTCATTCGTTGTGTACTTAATGCTTGATTCATCTTTGTGAACCTTAGAATATAATTACCGAGTAGTTGTAAGCTAAACCATCCAAAGAGTGCCTTAGAGTAAGAGTTTATTATCCTAGTGGGTTTTGTAGGCGAGACCCTTTGGTAAGTTCAAAGAGTTGGGGAGAAACGATACCCTACAACTTTAGACACACAACGCAACTAAGAATAAGGACGTGACAACTCAACCATCAATAGGAGATAATTAAGGAGTAGTAAAACCTAAGTAAACACATCTTTAAACTATCATACGAGCACACATTAATTAGACATAGACTACCACCACCTTAGTTTAGATAATTAGATAATAGTATAGTAATCGGTGAAATACCAACCCCCAAATCCAATACCCGAGATTCGTACTTTTCAATTTCCTAAAAAACATAAAAAGATAAAAATAATCTTCCTCAACCTTAACCTTAGCGTAGTAACTTCTCACTAGCATTCCTATTCCCCAGAGAAGCGATATCAATACCCGTGGCTTACCCTAATACTACACTACAACGATTAGGTTCACTACCTAGGGTGTTGAAAAACTTGCTCGATTTAAAAGGAAGTTCCTTTGACCCCGAGCAGCACTGCATAAGCGTATCGCCGTCCCTTGTGTTTTGACTTGAGTGTCTCGATTCTTGACTTTGGCCATTTTCTTTGTATATTCGCGCCTTTTCGTCCGAATAAGTGTCATTCTAGCAATTTGCCTTCAAGAGACCTAAAAAGTGAAAAGGAACGAAATTAGGTAGTAACGGATACAAAAATGATCAATTAAGGGCTTAAATGACCCATCAAAATGGTAGCTTTTAAATCCTTGTCAAATATCCCTACACTTGGTATTTGCTTGTCCTCAAGCAAATGTGCTTTAAGCCAATTAATTTATAAGTTAGGGGTCATGAAGCATTGGTTTAGAACAATCCACAACACATATAAGCCCCGCAAAAGTCATAACAAGCACGAAAATTACATACTAGCACCTCACAAGGGGTGTTTGGATACTCACATCTCTCGGGTGTATATGAAATATATCAAAGTGGAAATGGAAGATAAACACTCGTTAACCGGTCCTAGTACATAGATTACCATAGGCTTGAGACTAGATCAAACCTCCATCGCTTTGGCGTAAGCACCTAGGAAAGACTATCCAAGAGGTCTTTTAAAGGGTTGTAATGTTAGGCTTACGGTAGGAAAACAAATGGTTTGGTAGGATAGGCAATTTAGTGGTGGCAAGTCAAAAATCTTTATGTTACAAGCATACGAAGAATGGCGTTGCTAAGCCAAGACTCAACACTCTAAACTCTAGATAACTGAAACAAACAAACATAAATTTAAATGATAGATGTAGGATGGTAGCCCGTATGTTTATTTTTTTCAACACTCTATTTTTTCTTATTCTCTTTTCTATATTTTTTTTTTTTCATACACTTTTACTCTACCATCCTCTACGGTAACATCAAAATGATAGGGATTTATAGGCACATCCCTACACTTGAGTTTTATTACTCTAACACTAATTTGACCCGAATTGAAAAGATCAAAACACTTGGAGTACATTATTACGCAAATAAAGGGAATTTGAATTTAACGTTCCTTCCGTCATTTCATAAACTTTAACTTTTCCCATTAGTCCCAATCGTCCCAAAAGCGTATACAAAGGATATGGCTCGACTTAGCAACTTATACAAGCAACTAGATAATTGAACTAAGGGTTTTAGGGTGACAACAATAATGCACTAAAAGTGAGTGCATACAAGGTAGGCTAAGGCGATTTGGGTGTACATTTGGGGTGGGGTGTAAACAATGCTCTTCATTGATATTCCGAAACCGAAACATCACGAGAACCGCGAAAAGGATAGGCTCGAGGGGTTAACTAGGGTATCGTGTACTAAAGACGAGTACAACGCAAGGGTGTGGGGAATTACTCAACCGATGTGGAAGAAGCAATTATATTACGGTATCAAACAAGGGTTATCCTAATGCCTCTTATCATTTAGTTATTCCTAACTACACAAGTGTAGTCTTACTAGCGATCTCGGGATGCATCACAAAACAAGTTCTAGAATCTATTATACTACCGGTTCACACACTAAGCATTAAAGATGAATGCTTTAATTCCTACTAATCTAAGGGTGATCCTCACATTTTAGGTGGAATTTAGGTGGTAAAGGGTTTTGTGCTAGTCATGTAATTTCCTATCCGTGAGACGCTTTTGTTAAGACTAATGGCCCACTCCTATATGTCATGAAAATTTTTAAATTTGGTGCCAAAATTACCCTAACCGACATTTTCTCATGGTTTATTACACAAATACAATTGACAAAGCAAATAATCAAGGATAAGCATAGTTTCAAAGTTCCGCTTTATTTTCCTCCCTACACTTAAACCGAACACCGTCCCCAATGTTCCCGAAAGTATCAAAGTTATGATAATAAAGGTAATAAAAGCGAAGAAACTAATACTCCCCGATTAGCTCGGTAGGATCCGTGTGTGAAGTATTGGTTAAATCCTTTCCTAGAAGAATGTATGCGTGAAAAGCTCCTTCCAACCTTATGTATCTTCTTCTTGATAAATAAAACCTGCACACTTGAAGAAAACAAACGAAACCTTCGCGTAAAATCAGCGGTAATAATATATATAAGACTCTACTAAACTAGGATATAATGCTTGTGGAATGGATGTTTACGAAATTTTGGAAAATTAAGACCGAAAATTCCAAAATTTATAAGTAGATCGTAAAACGAGAAAAAGTAATCGTTGTTTTTCTCCTTCCCGACGCCGTCAGTTGCGATCTGACGACGTCGGTTATCCCTGGCGGTGCGATTTTACGGAAAAAATTCGAAAATTTACATCATTAAAATCTGGAAAAATTTTTCGCAAAACATCCATTATGACTCGATACAAGCATTTGACTCGAACAAACACACATGTATATCTTTTAATTAATTGCAATTATCATGTTTACGTTTCTTTTGAAAACGTGTGTAATCCTCCCTACACTTATCCTTTATGTAAAATACCTTTATATGTGATTAAGACGAGGTTAAAAACAAAATAAAGCATTTTTACAAATTTAAACATGAGAATAGACAATCAATAAAAGATATATGACACAAACAACAAGATAATCCAATCACACAGGTTATAGAGGAACTACGCCACATGCAAATTCACATACACATCGAATCGTTCAAAGTTCAACAAAGGTTAAGATATCCTAAATTATTACATGCCCAAATAAAAATTGTTCCAACAACCAACCATACTTAGCCATAAACAATCCATGAACAAATACATGAGTCATCGGGAGGGTCCATAACGATAGTCATAACCGGGGAAGATGGCCCAAATACCCATAGGGTGGATAATCCTTCTCCGCCAGGAATGGATCGATCCGAAGATGTGGGTCAAGTCGATCACGCATGGATAGATCCGATCCGCTCGACAAGATGGTCATAGGTCCGGCTAGCTCTCGGTCCCGCTATGCCATCCATGTGTCCATGCGGCCCATCCATGCTCCCTGGTAGGCTGCCAATCCCCACTGGACATCCGCCGGTGGCGTCGGTGGAGCCTCCTACTTCACCCCCTATTTGGTGTCTTTGGTATCTCGTGGCTCATCATCATCGTCGTCATCACCGCCTACGAATGTTGGGTGAGCATGGAACCATGCGTAACATCTACCATAATCCATGAGGACATCCATAGCTTTGAGACTTAGCTTTTACGACCCTTGGTGCTGCCACCGCATTAAGGTACGCGGTACCTCCCGCCAATACGCCCAAGGATCGGGCTAACCGGGTGATAAGCATGCCTCCATATACCCTATCCTCCAACCTTATTCCACTAGCGGTCCTCAAGTAGTCGGCCAACCGAATGGGATGTTGCGGTGCACACCCTCAGCCAATATGCAGTAAAGATAGAATAGGTCAGGAAAGGTGACACGATGACCCGTGGCATGGCACCCTGTGATAGAGAAGGTGAGGCAGCGGTGCACGAGCCTAACCCTCGGATCCCGGATCTGTGAGGCGAGGGTACTCCCAGTAGCGTACTCCCCATCGGCTATCGTGTTCCAGAACTGAATACCCAACATGTCGTCCCTATGGGTAACCCCAGCTGCCAATTGAGCCCTAAAAACATCACTCTCAGTATTCCCAGATGCATATAATCCCAACCTCCATCCAAACTCAAGTATCGACATAGCCCTCCATTCCCCTCCTAACCTAAATCGGATCCCCTCAAAATCAATGTTATCCCAACATGAATTAATATCTATCAGATAAGATGCGTGAAATTCACGCACCAACTCGCCATACACGGGCTCTCGTATCTTAAATGACCTCTCCCACGGGGATCGGTGAACTTGTCCCTCCTAAAACTATTTGAAAACTCCCTATCCAAATCATTCTCCTCGAGAAATGCCCGGTCAAAACAGCCCCGAGTCAATAGTCGATGAAGTAAATCATTGTAACGGGCTTGACATCCTTCCTCGACAAATACCCCCCACCCAACGATCGTGTCAACAATGTTTTCCTGGGCGCTAGAAGACTGTCCCCTAGTTCTCTTTACCCTTCTGCTCATCTGAAACAGGAAATCAAATAGGTGGAGAACAAATGAGTAACATTCGCGATGCTAAAGATGACACCAGCAGGTGATGACGGCGTCGCAACATACACTTGACGCCGTCAGCTCGACCAACTTTTGAATCCGACATTTGCGAGGGAAAAGTCCAGGTTTTTAACCATAACCCTTGACCCAAACACCCTTGTTGCAGCAACATTGGTATAATGGCTAGGTGGTTTTGATTCCTAAGCCGTCAAGGCTTCTCGCAAGGTTAACCCATATGATAACACTATTATTCGCCTAAGCTTAAGCCTAGTTAACAAGATTCATAGGCGATATTTAGCATAAATCAAATTAGTTGGGGTTTTCGGATTGAAAAAGAGGGGAAAACAAAATTGAGCATGAATTAGGACAATTGAATAGCCAAACATCAACGTATATCACTTACCTTGTGGAGATTGATGTGGCAAAATAGTGAATTTGATGTGGAGAAATCGTGTTGGTGTGGTGTGGGGCGGATAAAAAATGTGTAGGGTAAAGAATGAATGAGGTGGGTGATGTATTTATCCGTCTGATCTGGCTTGGCGATGGCGTCACTCGTTATGTGTGACGGCGTCACGCCCAAATTTTCCTAAAAGAAAATTGTTTTGTTAATCCGCCCGGATCAAAAATCTGATTACTATTTTTGACAAAAATTTTGGTTTTTATTTTATGACCTATCTTGCCAATACACCCGTAATCTTCACGATGGTAAGTAATGCATATGTCAAATTGTCTTTCAATTGTAATCCTAGAAATTCCGAAGTATCGGGTGTGAAGGTTCTTTGATCCTGGTTTAAAACCGAAAAAACTTTTCCTAATATTGGGAAAATTGGGGAGTGACACGTGCACCATTCCAACAAATATGTTCCTGGGGAACAAGCATGGAGTGTTGATACAGGAATTAAGACAAGGATGTGATTCCTTGGGGAGTTTTGTGTTGCTTACTCGAGTTGGGGAGGGTCTGGGTGTCATCCCAACGTTTTCCGGTATCGCATATACCTTTTCTACCTTTTTAGGTATATTGTTCCTTGCGATTTCTTCACGGATTTTCAGCATGAAGTTGTCAGCTAGACCCAAGAAAGTGTCATGAGTCTTTCGTATCTGAGCTTCGAGGCATCTTATTTCCTTTTCTTGCTTGTGGACAAATGTCAACATTATGTCCTCGAATTCATTTTGCCGGGACTTTCTTGGGAGCAGAAATTCCTTGACCGTTTTCACATGCTTATCAGCATGGGTGGTTATTTCCATTAACGCATTCACTTGGGCCTCCATACTCATAATTGCTTGTGCTTGGGACGTTGACCTGTTCTCTTGGACAACTGGAATTTCCCAACCTTCCTCTTCATATTGAGCTAGGTCCTCAATAACCTCCCAGCATGCTTAAGCATTGATGTTACTTAGCCTTCACCGGGCGGCATAATCAATGGTTCGTTGAAGGGAGAGACTGACATGATCATAGAAGAGTTGGACTTGAAGCCAAAGATTAATGCCGTGATGAGGGAATTTATGGAGTAAGTCCTTGAATCAAGTCCATGCTTCGTAGAGAGATTCACCTTGACATTGTTGGAACATCAAGATGTCATTCCTAAGCTTAGTGGTTCTCCCCGGTGGGAAAAATTGAGCAAGGAAGCGAGAGGTGAGATCATCCCAACTTGAGATGGAGCCGGCGGGAAGTCACTCAAGCCAATTACTAGCTTGGTCCTGTAGAGAGAATTGGAAGAGACGCAGACGCGTGGTCTCCCGAGTAGTAGCATCAAGGTCAACAATTTTAAGGAAAACCCTAAGATGCTGATTAGGATCTTCGCAACGAAGTCCATGGAATGCACATCCGTTTTGCACCAACCGGATGGTGTCGGATCGCAGGGCCGTAGTTTGGGCTTGGTCGGGAAGCTCAATGGTGTTCCTATAGCCTTGGTGGCTAGGTCTGGAGTATTCACCAAGAGTACGGTCTCTTGGCGGGACAGTGATTTGAGGGGGGTTATCACCTTCCATGTTGAAAAGTGATGGGGTTACGAACAAAGGTCACAAAGAAAGGGGATAGACTACGAGGAAGCTAAAAATGAGAAAAAGTTTACTTGATAGGAATCAAGTAAAGAAACCTAAACGAGGTGGACTACTAACTAGCTATTCTATTCCCAGCGGTGCCAAAACTTGATAACGCTACACGCGTCGTTCGGGTCAAAGGAACTTCCTTTTCGTCGAGCAAGTTTTTCAACACCCTAGGCGATGAACCTAATCGTTGTAGTGTAGTATTAGGGTAAGCCACGGAATTGATATCGTTCTCTAGGGAATAGGAATGCTAGTGAGAAGTTACTACGCTAAGGTTGGGGTTGAGGAAGATTATTTTTATCTTTTATGTTTTTTAGGAAATGGAAAAGTACGAATCTCGGGTTTGGATTTGGGGTTGGTATTTCACCGATTACTCTACTATCAAATTATCTAATTAACTAAGGTGAGGGTAGTCTATGTCTAATTATTGTGTGCTCGTATGATGATTTAAAGATGTGTTTACTTAGGTTTTATTACTCCTTAATTATCTCCTATTGATGGTTGAATTGTCATGTCCTTATTCTTAATCGCGTTGTGTGTCTAAGGTCGTAGGGTATGCGTTTATCCCTAACTCTTTGAAACTACCAAAGGGTCTCGTCTACAAAATCTCTAGGATTTATAAACTCTAACTCTAAGGTACTCTTTGGATGGTTTAGCCTACAACTACTCTAGGTGTTATAGTCTAAGGTTCACAAAGATTAATCAAGCATTAACTACACAATGAATGACCTATCGCATTACTAGATCATTAACAATTAAGATAATAGACAACCAATCAATATTCAATAGTTAAGTTTCATATTCCCTAAGCAAACACACAAGTAAATTAGCCGGACATGGAGAACATGCAAGCATACACACAAGTAATTGAAGACATAATTGAATTAATGAAGTAAAACACTTATCTTGGTGTAAGATAAGGTTTAGAACCCTAAAATACTATACAAGATGACCTTGGTTCGGTTTAGGTTTTACTCCAAAAGACTACACACCGAAAATTAAAAATTCGGATTCTATATATAAGATTACATTCGCGACGGCGTCACCTTATGATTTGTGGCGCCGTGGTCGCCGTCATAAGGGTTTCGTCTTGGCCACGTTAGTCTTGCGACGGCATCACCTTATGCTTTTGACGCCGTCCTCTTGACCTCTAACGCCGTCTGGATCAAATCTAGGCCGTGCGAGTTGCGACGACCTACTCTTTTAAAGCCCCGACACCGTCACTTGAAAATAAGCAATTTAGCTCTTGCATCATCACAACATGTGCTCCGACGGCGTCGCAGATAACACCTGACGCCGTCCCCTTGTGTTTCAGCAGCTTGAGTGTCTCGATTCTTGACTTTGGCCATTTTCTTCGTATATTCGAGCCTTTTCGTCCGAATAAGTGTCATTTCAGCAATTTGCCTTCAAGAGACCTAAAAAATTGAAAAGGAACGAAATTAGGTAGTAACGGATACAAAAATGATCTATTGAGGGCACCCCTCAAAATGGTACCTTTTAAATCCTTATCAGCCAACAACAATTGTTCCACCGAAATCCGAAACAAACCCGCCTATCGCAAGAGGTAGAAAAAGAATTAGGATAGCTCACAGGCGAAGAGATTGTGAAGGATGGTAAGTCGTCAAGGGCTTGGAAGAGTGTTAGGTGTAGTATTTGTGGCATTCTTTGGACACAACAAGGTACCATGCCTCGGGTATCTTTGGAGTCGCAAGTAGTGGAACTACCAATAAGGAAATGTCAAACAGTGCCTACTAAAGTCTGCAGGAAATAAGAAACATCCTAAAGGTAAAAAGGTAGCAGCGAGATAAAGAAGTGAAGGTACATGTGTTGTTGTTGAAAGCCAAGTTAGTGCGAGTTCAAGGAAGTGGTGTTCAATCTAAAAATCAAGAGCCAAGAATCAAGATCCCATCATACATGATGCATCCCCGTCACAATCCCAACAACATCAAGTTGAAGCAATTGCCGATCCCAAAGATGCATGAGCAAGCCGGTGTCAATCCCAAAGAACATGATCAATCCCACCGATTCTCGGATGTAGTCAATCGATGTTCAAGCACTTTCGCTTCAACCCACTGCTAAGCGAAGAATGACTAGGCAGTCGCCTTTGGAAAGAATGATGGCCTCACCATAGGTCAAAAATTGTTATGCTAATTATCTAGACGATGTTTCATCTAGTTTATTTCCGATGGACAACTTATGTACTCTAAAAACATATGTGTGTGTGTGTGTCAAACTGTAGCTCTAATGCTTTGAAAAGTATGCAATTTTATGCAGTTGGAATTTTATCCATTTGCATTAGCTATGGAACCATGTTATTATTGTGTATTTTTTTAGATTGACTAAGCTTGATGTGTGAATAATTTGCATCAAAAGTAACCAAAGCTAAATAGAACCTCATAAGAATGTTGACATTTAAAAGTCAACCCTAAACAAATTGCTAACCATCTGCATACCCATAAGGCATAGAAAATCAGAAACAAACAAAACTGAATACTTCATAACAAGGTTACTACAATTCAAGATACATAACATTAACCAACTAGCCTCATTACATATAAGGTTAAAAAGTTATCCCAATGCATAAACAATCAAGAACAACATCCAACTTAGCACCAGGTAAATCTTCCACTTCACACATCACCTTGAGCAGCCTACTAATCTTGCCTCAAGTTATTTCTCCCTCAAAAGTCCTAGTATGATCATTCTTGAGCGAGCACGATTTGGGATCATACCATCTTATCCACCGACAAGAAGACCCTATTGATGATTATGACAAGTCATTAAACAACCACCATTGTTACAAACTTACACAAGAAATATTAAGACGCACTTACTTGAACAGACAACCAAAGAATCGACGCCTAGGTTGGCAAGAGGTCCACAAGTGCGAATAATAGCTTGCTTACCACACCAGCAAAGTACCATCTTGAAACAATTATCGTTTCGAAGAAGACCGGTTTTGAAGGATAGTTTAGGGATGGGTGATAAATGTAGACCAAACCTTGTTACACACATATACTACCTACATACACTGTACAACGGTTTTATTTACTACGCTATAGTGAAAGACGGTTTTGCCCTCACCAACATAACGTTGACAACGGCATTATTGGTCAAGGGACGAATCTGGCATTTAATGGCCAAGGTTTGGACCTGTGACAATGAAAAGGGCGAGTTTTGTCCCATCGCGATGCGGCCTGCCAACTTTAGGGACCAACGGTGTATTTTAGTCTTGTTTTTATACTTTTCATGACACTTTATTTCCTTTTGGTGACACATTTTCTTATGTGTCACTAGACGACTATTTTTTGTACTGATGGTCTTGTCTAACCTTCCACGTATTTATCTGATGGTCTTGTTTGCGTGCCACTTATCTATCTTTATTCCATTTACGCTTGAGCCATAAGCTCGTGCCATCCCACCTGCTCAAAATTGACGACGGCGCACAGTACCGTGGGTAGCGCCATGATGACCAGCCCACGCGGTAGAGATTTTTTTTAATTATTATTATTTTTTTAATATGAATTTTAGGTAACGGCTATTTTGCCAAAAAAAACTCACTTTTTTCAAGTTTTTACCATTTGAAAATTATATAAATACCTTATTCTACCGTTTTTCGCACATTCTTCCAATTTAATTTCTGCTTCAATAATACTCAACTTTCTTTCAATTATAGATCCAAACAATCCCAACAACACCTACACCTACGATCAATATGATGTCTATATTCAAGACGACCGGGAGCGATATGTTCAGGGCTATGCGACGTATGAACAATTTGTAGCTTTGTGTGATCAAAAAGCCGGGATATCGGGATCGAGTCCTAAGAGGACGAGGACATACATACCATGTGAACGTGAAGAGGCGGAACAAAGTTTAATCGACGACTATTTTGGCGACGATGAGACTCCTCCTAAATATCTTGAAGATAATTTTAGGCGAAGGTTTCGTATGAATTCTAGACTTTTTAATAAAATACTCAACGATATTTTAAGTTATGATGTTCAGCCTGTTCCCGAATAATTTTATTTTTTTAGACAACGTTACGATGCTATTGGTCGTTTAAGTATTTATCCTATTTTCAAGTGCACATCCGCCATACGCCAACTGGCGTACGGCACTGCGCCTGATGCGTTTGATGAGTACTTGCAAATTAGTGAACATTATTCACGACAATGTTTAGATAACTTTACTAAATGTATACATGTTTTATACGTTGAAAAGTATTTAAGAAAGCCCAATTCAGCGGATGCTGAAAAACAATATATGCATTGCATCAAGAAAAACATGGAATCCAGGGAATGTTCGGGAGTATTGATTGTATATATTGGGATTGGAGAAATTGCCCAAAAGCCTTACAAGCTCAATTCAAAAGACGTGATCATAAATATCCAACTCTTATGTTAGAAGCGGTTGCGGATCAAAAATTATGGATTCGACATCCATATTTTGGGGTTTCGATGGCAAATAATGATCTTAATATGTTATATGGTTTCCCGTTATTTGATGATGAACTTGCCGGTAGAGCTCCGGAATGTCCATTTGTAGTAAACGAACATACATACAAGAAAGGTTACTATTTAGCCGACGGCGTTTATCCAACATGGTCCGTGTTTGTCAAAACGTTTACTGTTTCAAGAAATAAAAAAACGTTGAAATTTAAAAGAGTTCAAGAGTTCTAGAAAAGATATTTAACGACCTTTCTGAGTCCTACAAGGTCGTTGGGGAATTATACGACAACCACACGTGCTTACGAAATCAACACGTTAAAAAGAATCATGTATTGTTGTATAATGTTATATAACATGATATTGGAAAACAAATGATTCAAAGTGAATTTAAGAGATATGTTCGTTGATCCAAGGCTGAACATTGAGACTTGGATCGAAAGATGTGATTTACATGTTAGAAAAAACAAAGAACTTCGAGATAGAAAAGTGCACGACGATCTTCGACAAGACCTTGTGGAGCATGTATGGAACCTTAACTACTAGTTTGTAAATTTTATTTCTTGTTTACGTTTTTTATTTTATTTTATTTTTATTTTTATTTTTTAAATTCAATGATGTTTATTTTAGTTAATATTATGTATGTTTTATTTTATGTAAATGAAAAAAAAATGGTCCTATGACATCCTAATTTTTGGTGCCAAGGGTAAGAGCCAGAATGTGGTGTCATAGGATTTTTGGTGTCATAAAGTGTTTTGCTGACGTGACAGCACTTTTTTGCTACGGCACCAGTTCTATGGCACGAGGGTACCCACCACTCTAAGACAATTGTGTTTTCATTTTACGTATATTAGGATAGTATTTGTGCTAGCGGCGGAAATTCAAATAGGATATTAGTTATATTTGCAAAATTATAGTTAAGTGTTTCGTGTATAAAATAGATAAATATTTTGTATTGGGTCATATTTTAATTTATAAGTAGTCTTGGAAGAAAAGTATATGGATTGAAAAGTATAATATTGGAAGTAATATGCAGTAAGGATAGATTAATAAATTTCACAACTTTTTAATTTGATAGTTTTTACTTTTTTGCGTTTTCTCTTTTAGAGTTTTTATTGGATAATGGTAGATATTATGATATATTAAAGTGAAAAAGATAGGACCGATCCGTAGGATGTGTTAGTAAATGAGATCAACAGATATAAATATTTGAGTGGTTTTATCGTAATTTTTTTTTTTTTTTTTTTTTTTGCGAAACATGTAAACCCTAAAAAAAGGAATAATAATTAAAAAGTCGTTCTCTAATAAAACAGACTTTTATAACGGATTATAATAAGATAATGAGCAAACGGAAACAAGGCGTGTCGCAACCCTTTTTGAATGGCAAACAACTAATTTACCCCAAATAGGGTTCATTCTTCCTTTTTTGCAAGGGCTTTAAATTTTCACTTCTCTTAATGCCCCATGGGCAACTCTCCCATGGGCAACTCTATCATATATTTGGGCCCACTTTGTACTTACATAGTACAAATGTAAGAGTATGTTGCAATGTTGGGCAACTTTGCAACTTTGACCTACTATATTAAGAATCGACATTTTTGTCTTTTAGTGAAAAAGCAAAGTATTTTTTTTTTTAAATACATATAACTTGGGCAACTTGGTCCCACACATATGTACTTTTGGGCAACTCTCTATAAATACCACTTTATAACATAGAAATACACCTTTAATAAACCAAATTATACCTCCCCAAAAAAAATTTATTATCCTAATACACATTTTTTCATAAATACAAAACACAAAATACATTCTTCCCACACACAGTTGACTGCTTCTAACACACACACCTTCCCTCTCAAACTCAAACCTTCATTCTGCAACTTGAAACAGATCTCCTTCCCTCTCAAACTCAAGAACTCAAAGCCCTAATCCTACTGCCTCATTCTGCTTCCACATCAAATCAATAGTTCTTCTTCTCTACATTTGCAAAACCGAAGCCCTAATCCAACTGCTCTTCTTCGTACAATCAAATCAATCCCACGCATATTCGTACAATCAATCGCTCTTCTTCCACATCTCAAGAATCCAACGACGAAAATGTTTGATGCAAAGCTAACGGTGAGATCTAGATTAGAACATATTGCTACAATTAAAGGTGCATTGAATGTGAATAGAACCAAATTGTTTAGAGACACTGTGTTTGGGCCTTGGTTAGATTTTCCTAAATATTCCCCTGACCACCACTTATACAATTATTTATATCAAAATGCAGTTGAGGTGTCTAAAGTTAGTGATTGTTGTCCACCTCTAACTTTTGTACTAGGTGATAATGTTTTTGATTTTGGCCGTGAACAATTTAGTCTTCTAAGCGGGTTTCGTTTAGGACCCGTAGATAAAAGAAAGTGACCACGGCCATGTTGTTAAGGGTTTAACAGATAGTCCTTTTTTGATCGTTTGTTTCCGATAAAAAGAATTAAGAACAAAAAGTTAAGGGTGATGACCTTTTGGCGTTGGTGAAGTCGGGGAAAGGTGGGATTCTTTATCCGATGAAGATCTTTGTGAGGTTGCTTTGTTGGTGATTGCAACATTTGTATTTATTGGTCGGGAAGGAAGGTTTAATGTTCCCGACCATTTGCTAAAGAATGTTGAGGATTTTGTGTATGGAATGAGTATCCATGGGGTGAATACATGTGGGCTCATCTGTATAAAAGAACGGTGAATGTTGTTCCTAGGCATCTCGAGGCGAATCAAAGAAGCCCGTCCAAAAGATCCAAAAAGAACAAACATACACTGTATGGATTTACATGGGTGTTGAAGGTTAGATTTTACTTGTAACATACATTATTTGTGCTTGTATATATTCGATGGTTAATCTAAATAATGTGTTATATGTTAAATTTGAGAAACATAGATAAGCGAATAGTCATTAGTGCATTGGCATTGTTCCATAGGCATTGTCATTGTTCCTTAGGCATTGGCTTTGTTCCCTAGGCATTGTTCTGTAGTCATTGTTCCTTAGGCATTGTAAGGCTTGGTGTAGATTTAAGGATGTTATGGTTGATGGTTTCGCACTAGATAAATACATAGAAACGATTTGTAAACGGTTGGTTCAAACCACTGCCAATGTCGCTTCATCCACTGCTAGTTCAGAAGAAACCACTGCTGCAACTACATGTTATGTAATTGTATCCCCTGTTACTACAGATACACCCACCGCTATCCTAACCATCGCAACCATAATCACAACCACTATAATCACAACCACTAAGTCTTAATACGTTGTATTTGTTTTTTGATTTGGATTATGGAGACATTCCCTATGACTCCCGTTTTGGACCAAAGACCCGAGAGAAGATCCCACGTTGTCTAGCATGGTCAAAAGTAAAAACTTTGAAAAAAGCATTACACTATTTTATTTGATCCGTAAGTAAAACTCAAAATTAGTTAAGTGTTGTATGTTTTATTGCATTTAGCATATCGAGTTATCTCCTTTGTTATGTAGGTCGTCGACCATTACGTAAGATTGTACCAACAAATGCCGAAATGAGTTGTCCGTGGTACATTCAAGTATGGACTACATCCGTGGACTTGATTCCCAACTTGTTGAAAGAAGAGAAGAGTTGGCTGACCAACTGATGGTGGAAGAAGAGGAAGCTATGGCCTATGGGGATGTATGTGGTGGAATTGAAGCCGATTTAAATGTTCCTTTCTGTGATGCTGATGAAGTTGTTACAGAAGGTCAAACGTCTAGGGTCAATGACAAAGCTGAAGAAGAAGAGATTTTTGTTGGGTTTGGTGAAATGTTGAAGGTGAATGAGCCTGAGAAGCTTGAAGATGTTGTAGTCGGTAATGTTGAGGTTCCAGATGGGAACAAATGTGACAAAGCGGAAGCGTCACATAACTTGGATAAAGATGACATTCTAGCCGAGCTTGTGTCCATTAAGTCCGGGGTTGGTAGTATCGAAGAACGTGTAGGAGACGTTGGTGTATCACAGGTGTTAAGTGAGATACACAGCGTTAAAAAGAGAATTGGGGTAATTGAGGAAGTTTTAGGAATAAAGTCACAAGATGATGTTGGTGAGAATAAGGTAACAAGCTGTTATTTGAAATTTTTTGACTTCATTATGTACAAAATGGTCTCTTTGACCAAAGTACGTTCACTTTTTTACAGGTGGAGAGTGTTGATGCCAACAAACCTTTGGCTACTTCTGATGCACACACCCCCATCAGGACCAATGTAGGATCCGATGAGAAGCAGAAGCTGTTTTATACGGATTCGAGGAGTTTACCGGACCTATGACGCAAGTTATGAAAGCTGCTTTATCGGGAAGTCCTGAAGATGCTCATCATTCCAACAATTTTATGCAGGTGGATAACAAATTTGATTGTGCCGCCTTACCGAATTTGAATGATGCATTCTCAGACATTGCTTATGATGGGTTTGATCCAACTCCTGTTGACGTACGTATATATATAGTGTTTTATTTTTCCCTTGTTTTACTTTTTCTATTTCAATATAAAACACACATACCCTTTATTTAATCTTTATCTAGGAATCGATGGATATGAATGGTGCGGAAAAAGAAATTGACCGGGAGAAGGGTAAGGAAATGGTTGTGTGGCGGCCACCTATTTGGTTTGGATGGTTTGTGCAGTGGACTCTTAAAGTGTTAAAACCGCCTATGGAGGAGGGGGATTCACAAGTAGAAAACGTTTATGATCCGGCTGGGGAAGGGGTTGCACAAGTAGACAAAGTGGATATGGAGGTTGATGAAACGGCTAGGGAAGGGGCTGATACACAACCTGTTGAAGTGATTTGCCTTGATTATGAGGATGGGCAGGATGTTGTCAAGGTACATTTATTTATCTTATCATTTGTTATGAACAATGCATGCATAATAATAGTACAATCCCTTAAGACATGACAAACATAACTTGAGCAAAGACATTATTAGCAACTACATCACTTTTACAAACTAGGAAATATCATTTAGCTTCTTTTTCCTTTTTTCTTTGGATCATCATTACACTTGCGCAATATGGTTGACTTGCCTGTTAGGGTCTCATTCGTTTTTAGTTGCTTCCGAACATTAGTGTTACGGCTACTAGGACCCACATCTTGCGGATTGGTTCCCAACATTAGTGATTGCTTAGAGTTACCACCGCCAGTTGGTTCTATAACTTCTTCTTGTTCGATACCGTATATCTCTCTTCTTAGGTCTTCTAGCACTTCAGCTGGTAATCGGTAACTAGCTTCAGCATTTGGTCCATATAATTCATATATCTCAGGAAACATTACCTCTCTTGCTACCTTTATTGACCACTCCCTTTCATCGTGATTTTTCTCAAACCTAACTCTTTTAGAACTCGACATAATTCAATTAATGTGATGGAAATATGGTTATGAAACTGAAAATAAATAGGAGCAAATATGTTGAACAATTAGATCATGGTTTCACTATTAAATAGACACCACATGCTAAGTCACATGTAAACAGTTAAAACATACATAGTCAACTTTGCAGAAGATTTACTTTTGAAAATAATAAAGGGCCCTCAACAAACAGTCATGATTTGTTGTACATGTCCTTAAAATAGACACCACATGCTAAGTCATGATTAGAAATATTTTATGCCGTAGAATATCACATTTCCACTTTACTTCAGTTGAGTATTCAAGTTATTTAATTGTTGGATAGTAGAGCTGTTTGGTAAAAGATGAATCGTTTTTGTTATTTAGGCTGCAAATATCAGATTAGTTTTCAACTCGCTTAAACGGAAGAGGAAGCCAGGGAGATATTGCACCTCACCCTATACTACTCCACCAGCCACTACTCCAAAGAGAAGGCGTTCATCACGGATTAATTGTCAAAACCCATCCCCTCCTAACGCTCCAGATTTTGATGATACATTGGAACCATTTGTGGAGGTATGTGAGTGTGTAAACTTATATGTCTCTAACTTTTTAATACAAACATTCACTAAAAGAGGTTATTTGTTCTAATTCAGAATCTGTCGAGAACTGGAACGGGGAAGAAAAAAACAAAAAAGGTAACTGTGCCATGTTCCATTCAAAAATTTTTGAATGAGAATAATGGTACTAGGTTTATTTTCCCATGGGGCAATGAAGACACTATTGCTGATCGCCGGTTTTGGGAGTGTTTATTGGCAACGGGTGATAACAAGGATGGATGGCTGAGGGACGAGGTGCGTATAAAATCAGTTGTTAGTTTTGTACCATAAATGTTTCTTTGTGTTTCCCACTTGTTTTTAATAATGTGCCCAAATGTATAAACAACACCTTGACCTATGGGTAGATTTGATGTGGCATTTCCGACCATCAGATGCCGACTGGGCTATGGTGGGTCCCTTTTTCACACCACAAGTCATTAATGACTTCGTACGAAGCTATTGGGCAAATGGTGTAAAGTACCCGGTGCCTTGGGGTGATGTCGAAAAGGTGTTTATATCTTTCCATATAAAATTACGTATAGTATTGTGGTTTTACTAGATTCTTCATCGGGTGCGTTGTGCTGATGTCGTAAATGATGTAGGTACTATTTCCAATAAATGAACCTAACAAGCACTGGGCGGTAGGAGAGCTGCATCTACGTACGGGTGTTTTGACATTGTATGATTCGCTGCCAAAGTTTACAAACAGACGACTTTGGTGGAAGGATACCATGCCTGCAAAATTTCAATATTGGCTGCCAAAATTACTAGACGAAACGGGAGTGTTTTCAGCAAAAGGCATAGATATCAATACTTATCAGATTAGCTTTCAAAAATGTCATGATGTCCCCAACCAAGCAGGTCAATACGGTGACTGCGGAATATGGGCTTGCATTAACCTATATAGGCTGAGTCATAACATGCCATTAAAGTCGACGATCCTATGAAATGACTCTTGCCTATCGCGAAAGAATGTTTGAGTACCTATGGAAATACAAGGTTGAGTATGCTGGTCATTGACTGTATTTATTACTAGTTGTGGTATCGTCAACTCTCATTGACTATGTATGTATATAATCGGAACAGAAAGGTGTTAGATCATTTGCTGCCCTTTACTTTCAAGTAGGTTATATTGCTTCTATCATGGGCATATGTACTTTGGTCATTCATTGTGTATGTATAAACAATTGTAGTAAGCATTGGAATGATAAATCTGTAAATCTCCAATATGTTTTGTGAAAGTTTGTAAATATTATTAGTTGATATTAGTATTGCTTGTTTAAATGATAATAATCACTAACCTAAACTAAATACGTATAAATGATAATATTACAATTAAACCAGCTTCCAATCTTCTACTAGCCGTGGTTTCATCCTACTAGCCGTGGTTCCATCCTACTAGCCGTGGTTTCAACAATTCTTCTAGCCGTGGTTTCATCCTACTAGCCGTGGTTTCAACAATTCTTCTAGCCGTGGTTTCATCATACTTGTCGTGGTTCCAACAATGATTCTAGCCGTGGTTTCACCCAGCAGCCTCCTCAGCCTTCTTATTAGATATACTTGCCATTCTACTTAACCTTCCTTGAGACTTTTATGGCCAAAGGACCTTGTACACCAGCAATCTTTTGAATCTTCAAGAGCAATTGATCTATCATTGGATTTGTTGATATGGTTCCTTGTGGATCAAGCTTTGCTTCCAACATTTTCCTGGCAACAGTTTTGGACAATGGATAGTGTTTATCAATAAACATGAAAAACTTATCCTTAGTAGATTGTACAACATGTACTCTGGAATGCCGATAAAGCATCCATTCAACTACTTCAAATTCTTTCCAAAATTTGTCCACTGGATTAGGTTGACACATGTTTTTCACTGATGTCCACACAAACCTTGCTAATTCTCCAGTTGGCCCATGCTTTCCATATCTAAAATCCATGACTTTCCATAACTGTTCCAAATCCTCTTTAGATAGAAAGAACAACAAGCTTCCAAAATCTAAGTATGTACTTCTGCATCCATCTGCTCTTGTTATTTCAATCACTTCTCTACCATTTTCAGTGATTATTTTCCAATCATGAACTGGATGAGTTGCGCTTAGTGGTGTAGGATTAATCGGCTCTTGTCTATCACTCACCATAAGATACACATCCATTCTTTCTTTCCTCTCCATCTCTTCATCCAATTTATGTTTCTTAGAACTCACATCCTCCAGAATTTCTGCTTTTCGCTTTTGTGCGTTCTTGATCCACTCAGCTTCTTTCTCAGAATTCATAGGATTGAAATCATCATTCATTCTTATCCAACGTTCATACATCTCTTCAATCTCTTCGTACGTGCATTTTTTCAAATCCTTGCCTTTGCACATGTCCATGTGCCTGAGAATCTTGATCATTGCATTTCTCATTTGAGCCTTAGTTGGAGGTTTATTATTCTTACTATTATATTCTACGACAGTTCTTTCCTTCTGCATTTGTCTCGCCTCATGACGTAACCTTAGCCCTTGATGGAATGTCTAATAGTGCCCATTCTTGAAGACTCCATTCCAACTTTAGCATTTCGAAGCTTGAAGTAAAGGTTGTTCCTTGTTCCACTCTTCAATCAATCTCGGACTAGCTTCATCATCTTCTTTCTTTTTTTTTCAAAAGCAAGATGTTGACCTTATACGTTTCAAAACTAAGTTTTTGATAATTCATGATCATGTGCAATCGATCCTCCGTACTATCAAATTCAAGTTCTTCTTCTTGAGGTTCAAGAATAGCTTTACCCTTTCCTATGTCCGGTTGAGCTACCACTTTCTTAAGCGGCTCCCCAATCTTCAAACTATTAGCCAATGGTTTATGTCCGAGAGGTTCAATTACAATGGGAACAGGTGCAATAACAGAATCAGGAATTGCTAAGGTTCTACATAAGTTCAGCAATGTACCTGCAACCTCCTTCTCAACTTCCTTAGCCTTCGATGGTGGTGTTAAAGTAGTTGTGATTATCGTACCATCAGTGGTTGTAGTAGCAATATGTGTATCTGAAGTAACTATCGATGAAATTACCTCTGAGGTTGCAGCAGTGCTTTCATTTGTAGTATCACTCGATAGAGCCTGCACAACTTCTTCCTCTACGTCTTCAACTACAACATTCAAAGGTTCTACCACTTGTTCTTTTCCTTCCTCTACCAATTCTGCTTTTCCAACAACCTTCGTGACTGGCTCAACAAACTTCAAACCTTTAGCCAAGGGTTTAGGACCAGTGGGTTTAAGTATAATAGGAAAATGTGCAGTAACCGATCCAGTAATGGGTAAGGTTTTACATAAGTTCATCAGGGTACCAGCAACCTCTTTGTCAACTTCCTTAGACTTGGGTGGTTGTGTGACTGTGGTTGTCATTAAGGTAGCATCAGTGATTTCATTTGTACTAGCAGGGGATTCAGCAACAATAGGAGTGGTTGTTGCCTGCCCCACTTCTTCCTCTTTATCAACTACAACCTTCAAAGCTTCAAGCACGACTTCTTTTCCTTCCTTGTCAGTAACCATATAGTCACCACCATGATCTCCACTATCCAAATCCAACTCAACATCCATGTTTACATCCTCCCCTGAATCAATGCTCTTGCTCCTCCCCTTTGAGGAGCTGGCCTTCTTAGTCATCTTCTTGACTCTATTAGATGCAGCAACCCTTGGTCTTCTTAGTCTCTCCAACACATAAACCCTGTGCTTCAACCTTCTTATTGTATTTTCCATTTGTGTACATTTAGCCTTCAATTCATTCACTACTTCTATAATATTCTCACCAGATGTGGTACCAGTGGGATCAGATATGGTGGCATTGGGTTGAGCGTCAGTGGTAGCAGTGGGTTCAACATCACTGGTGTGGGTGTGTTGTGATTCAGGTAAAGGTAATGGTTCAGCAGTGGATTCAGTTGGGTTAGCAGTGTGTTCAGATGTGGTAGCAGTGGGTTGAGCATCATTGCTTTGGGTGGGTTGGGATTCAAGTACCTCCTCATTATCAGGAATGTCTGGCAAGTTAAGCATATTAGGGAATAAAGGTGTAAGCTTTCCTGAGAACTTTTCATTCTTTTTCCTCAAGTGTGTAAACACCCTAGGTAACATATGATGTACCTTATACTCCCTTTTATGAGGAATGGGTGCCGTGATCTGTTTCTCCACTATTAATTGAACAAACCTAGGATATAAGTAGTATTTACCCTTTTCTTTAATGTTCTTCATAAACCCCTCAAAGATCATCCTAGACCAGTTAAACACCCTCCCTTGTGATAAACATATGACAGCAGTTGCTATTTTTGATGGAAACTCATCAAAGCCAGTGGTCTTATTGCTTACACACATAAGCAAAGTATGTATTAAAACTTCCATTGGGGTGAGAACATACCTTTATGATACTTAATTCTTTCCACATTTTCTCATAACCCAATCTTTCCAACCCTCAAAAATATCATCATCAGACAAATTGACAACCCCATCAGCATCCTCCAGCTTCAAAACCTCCCTAATCACCTCCTCTTTGACTATAATCTCATTCTCATCAACAACACTCCTAATAACCTCTGCTCCATCTCGTTCTTGAATTTCTGCCTTAGACCAAAATTGATGAATGTAGGCTTTAAGAATGATAGGTTGTACACTTAAAGCATAGTGAATTGGTGTGTGTTTGATAAAAGCAATCATCTCATGGAACCCTTCAGTATGATTGTTCTTGGTTAGGTATGCAACGAGGTTGTGTGTGGTGGAATATTCTTTCGGCATTGTGTGATTTGGATGTAAAAGACGTTTAATTATCAGTTTGGGAGTGGTTAGGGTTTGTGTAGAGCGCCAATTTCAAGTGTTTAAAGATCAATTATTTGATCGCGCAATGATTTGGGGATTATAAACTTTATGACCAAGATGTTACATAACAGCCCCTTGAGTTTCCATTTTCATCAATACTGCACTAGCAGTGGTTAGAAAGATACTAGCCGTGGGTTGCCCACATTCAGGGGTGGTTAGAAAGATACTAGCCGAGGGTTGCCCACATCTATCCGTGGTTAGAAATGTACTATCAGTGGTTTTCCCACAACCAGCAGTGCTTAGACCACGTTTACTCCACAACAAGTCACACCTTATTCACATTTTAATACTTTATCACCATGATGTTACACAACAGCCCAATTGGGTTTCCATCTTCATGAAAATGCACTAGCAGTGGGTTGCCCACTTCCAGCGGTGGTTAGGAATGCACTAGCAGTGGGATGCCCACAATCAGTTGTGCTTATAGTAAGTGCTAAACACCAAGTCAAATAGTCAATGACTTCATTTACTACACAACAACTCACACCTTCTACCCATTTAACACACTGATTTCTTTTTAACTCTATTTAATAACATATCACCCATAAACCACACATATCTCTCTTGTATCCACAAAAATTTTTCTCTCTAAAAGTCTTTGTTTCATTAACTATTTCGAAAACATTTAGGCAACATGAGTGGGTCACAAAACATCCTCTGGAAATCTCTTGATTGATTCTTCGATAGTTCATCCTCAAACAATACTTGGGAGAACTATTTTCCTCCAAGAAAAACATCCCTCACGTTTATGAGGACAAAGCCTGTTCTTGCTGGACCCTCTTCCATCCAACCAGAACCACTCACATCTCCACCTCTTGAAGCACTTGCAGCTCAACCACGACCAGGTGGTCCATCCTCATCAACACCCCAAAAAGAGAGAGAGTGAGGGGACTTGCTTGCCCAAAAGTGTGGGCTATTATTGGGGGACAAGGAGTTCAGCAGAAGATGCCAGCATGGGCCATAGCAAAGAGGCCATAGTTGGTTTAGGTGGTTATGTTGATGTAGTAGTCTTTTGATAGTAGTCCTTAGTGGATAACTCTTGATGTACTTATTAGATGGTTGTATGAATGGGAAGCATCTAGCACTGCATCCGTTGATGCAATTTTATAAATTAATGAATAATTTCCAAGTATATAAGCACGAAACAAACATGCAAGAGATGGAAAGTGAAATATATGAACTTTAAAGAAGTCAATTACATTTTTTTAAACTAAGATTAAGTTTAGGAAACAAACATACAAGTCTGCGGTGATAATCTAACTTTAACTAAATTTATCCTTCATTTTGATCCTAGTTCAAGGTGACCTTATTCTATCTTCTGAACACGATCCTCGTGTTCCGGTCTTGCCGCATTCTCTCTTCCATTTCTCTTTCAGCCCTATCTTGTTCGGCTAGTTGTTCCATTATTGCTTCATCTTCATGCTGCTTAGTAATCGACTTCTCACCATCCACATTTCCATTTATTTTGTTGTGCTCATCTTTATTCTTGTCACTGTTTCCTTGACAGCCAACGCACCTTTTTCAGCTACATCCTTCTTAGATCTTTTGTTAAGTTGTTTCCTAAATATTTCATTAAGCACGTCATCACATGGTCGTTCTACTTCAAAAGACAAACGCTTACGCACAATCCCTGTTAAATATGTAAAAAAATAAAATTTAAAAAAAATAAGGATCCTAAATATATTACTAAAACTAGTTATAGCATACTAACATAAGTATACTAACAATAGTAATGAGTTTTTACCGTTAGACATTACTACAAATATGAAATTGATATTACTCAAACAATCTATATGTAGTTGGGATAAGTTACTAGTTTCATCCAGTGGGCAGTTGGCAAGTTTAGGCAACTTAATAAATTTTTCATATAACACAAATAAATGTGTATCTTAGTAAATCTTAGGCAGTTGGCACAAGTACAACATTAATAATAAACAATCACAAATGGGTGGTTCATACTTAATACACTCATTAAAGTGTATCTTTGTTGATACACTAATTTTGGGCAACCTTAGAAAGTTGACATTGTTGGGCAACCTAAGTAAATGCACAAGTACAAAGGCCTGGTAATTTGCACTTGGTTTACTTGTTAGAGTTTACTGTAAAGTCCAAGAATTATTTCCACCTAAATTTGTTCAAAACACAACCATGGATTACGATGACAATTCTAAGTTTAAGGTTTATTTAGTGCATCCATCATCTAAACATGCAGTTAAACTACCTAAAAATATCACTTTCAATAAACTAGTGGCGTATGTGAAGTAAAAGGTTGACGGTGTGAAAGACACACCAAATGATAGAGTCAGGTTATCTTACAAAGATGGTTCCATGGAATTGGACGTTGTTGATGATGAAGACGTCCAATTCTTCATTCATGAAGTATGTTGTAAGAATGAGCAAACTCAGGCTCTGTTCATTTCAACAAAAGAACCACCACCTTCAGAGGTAAAATCATCTTCGGCTTCTAATCATTTATCATTAGACCTGAATATTTCGCTGATTCACAAAGATAGTTATCATGACACCCCAAAGGTCGAAGAATACTCTTTTCACCAACCTGATCATTCACTTCCTCTGTCGCAAAGAGACTCATTTAAAAATATGCCCATGCCACCAACTGCACCACAACCAGAATTAAAAAACAGCGATTCCCAGAAAACCGATACCGTTTTTTTCAAACATAAAGAATTTTATAATAAAGCAGAATGCATGTTTACTATTGGAAAGAAATCATTACTTGAGCGTTTTGAATACAAAGTTATTAAATCTGATCCCACGAGGTACAACGTGAAATGTATAAATGAAGGTCGCTCATGGAACATATACACCGTAAAAAAACCGGATAGCACATTCTTTGTATCTAGCATCAACGATGTCCACACATGTTCAAGAACCGAATTACATCCTAATCATCGTAATGCGACAATGAAATTACTTAGTCGGTTGCTAATCGAAAAATTGAAAGATAATCGGAGGGTATATCTTGGAAAGGACATACAAAGAGATATGAGTCTTGAATGGAAAGTAAACATTTCTTACAAACGAGCTTGGGGGGGTAGGAATTTGGCATTTGAGGTGTTGAGCGGTAAACATGAACAATCGTTTGAGCGGTTAGCTTTATATTGTCATAACCTAAAGCTAAAAAACGAGGGGGTAACACACATCGATACAGACGATGCTGGAAGATTTAAGATGGTTTTTGTAGCATTTGGTTTTGCGGTAAGTTTCGGGCACATTTATATTAATTGTTAGTATTATTATTATTACTATTATTATTCTTATTAATATTCTTATTATTATTATTATTATTATTATATTAAGCTTTAACGTATACTAAGCACTAATATATACTTAACGATACTAGATTCGGAGTTTTATAGCCTTCATGCGGCCATTGATTATAATTGATGTTGCGCATCTGAAAGGGAAGTATCTTGGAACCAACATGCTTGCTGTTGGTATGGACGGAAATAATCAGATTATTCCAATCGCTACCGGGGTCGCACAGGGTGAGACCGCTGAAGCCTGGACATTGTTTTTGGGGTGGTTGAAAGAATGCATTGGTGAAGTGCCTAATCTGGCGATTATTTCAGACAGGCATCAATCAATAACAAAAGCTTGTGACACAGTTTTTCCAAATTGCTTTCATGGTTATTGTTGTCGTCACTTGATGATGAATTGCAATATCACCCGGAAAAAGCATAAGGCTTTGTACTGGAAGGTGTGCAAAACCTATACAACTGAAGATTTTGATAAAGCAATTTCCGAGCTTCGTGCAAAAAAATCAGAAGCCGTCAAAAAACTTGAAGACGCCGGGTATGAAAAGTGGTCAAGGGCATATTGCAGTGGAAAAAGATACAATTATTTGACGTCAAACAGTGCGGAATCAATAAATTCATTAACAAGGCACGTTCGAAAGGTACCAATAACTATGCTCTTGGAGTACTACAGACGGCTTCTACAAGATTGGTATTTCGAACGTCGAGAAAAATACTACGGTATAACTATATATTCGCCGTCTCTCATTTACTTGTTCGATAAATGTTACCTGATGTATGTTTATTTTGTAGACGCACCGGAATTTGAACTTACACAATGGGCAGCTAGGAAGGTTGAGCAGAGAATGTTGAAGAGTGCTAATTGGGAAGTAAGAGGCATTGCCATGTGTGTTGTGTACCAAGTTCTAGACAATCGTCATAGTCATATTGTTGATTTCTTAAAGAATGAATGCACTTGCAGGTACCTGCAATAAACAGGTTGTTTATTACGGTAAATGTTGTTTATTCGTGTATGGTTTTTGATTACGAACAACGTGCAGGAAATGGCAACTTTCGGGACTACCATGTGGTCATGTGTGTGTGTGTGTAGAGAAGAAAATTGACTAACAGTAACAAATGGGCGGAAACATGGTTTACAAAAACTGCACTCAAAGGCACATATCATGAAATGGTGTATCCTTTGGAAATAGAGTCAGAATGGCATGATCCGGGTAACTTGCAAAAGGTTAAACCGCCGTTGATGGACAAGAGGCAGGCAGGAAGACCTAAAAACAAAGATCGCTTCCCATCAAAAAATGAGGAGCCAAAAGTTAGAAAATGTGGGAGGTGTGGTACCGTAGGGCATACCCGTGCAACATGCATGGAACCATTGGCCAGAAAACAGGTAACCTAGATTGTTCATTCAAATGTATATCTAATATTGTTTTTTAGTATTCTGACAAGATAGGTTAAATATGTTGTCAGAAAAAAACGAATAGCAGGACAGACAATGGTAAAGAAGTTATGCAAGAGATGGCACCTGAACAGGGAAGGCGTAAACGTAGGTCAAGTACTCAATTTCAATTGAAAGATGACCCAAAATCGCAAGTGGACGACGAGTATTTTCAAAATGGGAGAATTTACCAGGATTGGGATGCCGTACGTTGGGTTGGTGAACCAAGTAACAACGTTTGGGAGGGTTACGTAGAGAATTCTGGCATTAACCTAAATTCACTCCCTGAATCATCAAATACATATCACTTGGATGATTTCAATCACATGGATAATTACTAGGTCAATGTTCTCTTTATTTAACTAAGGTAATAGTTGTTAAATGGTTGTGTAAGGCTAAGTATGTGTATGCTTAAAGTTAAACAGTACTGCATATGGTTGTGTGGTGAATTGTGGTTCCAAGAGTAAGTTACTGTATAAATAATTGGTGTGTTGCACTTTGATAGGTGTTAGAAGTAATTGTTTTACACCTGGTCTGTTTTTTGTTGCCTATATAAGGATGATTTTCGTTAGTCATTTTGCATTCATCTCACATCTAACTACCAATGGGTGCAACACCAAACATTGACCATTTAAAGGAGTGTTGTGGTTCTAATAAGCTCCAGCATTGCTTTAAGTATCTGTTTGTGCAAGAATGGAGAGAGAATGAGAGTATGGTAATGTACATTTCGCAGAAATGTGCTGAAATTGAGGCTAACATTGAGAGAAGAGATCGACTAATTCAAGAAGGCCAGTCCTTTAGTCCATTTGATGATGTTGCTCCCGATGCGATTGAGTGCATGTTGGAGACGCAAGAGAGACCGAGATATCTTAGGTGCTGTTGGTTGCGGTTTTGGATTTAGCTCGTGAAGGAGGGTGAAAAGCAACGTCATGTAGGTTTGATGGATCTAAAGGGTTAGTGTTGGTTGCTCGTTGATTGGTGCTAGTGGCTATATTGCTAGCAATGCCGCATGAATTTTAAGTTTCTTGCATTTTAATGTATTTTCTTTAACCAAGTATTTGTATTTTGTCATGAATAAAACGTTGTGTTTGTGTATGAATGTTTCTTTAAGTTTTATGTTCAAGGGCATGGTCAATAATTGTGAAAGGTTAATCAATGTCAAAACCTTGAAAGAGCAGGTAAGTGAAAAAACAAATATAGTGCCAATAGTGTGGATGGGTATTTAAAGCGTATGCAAAAAGGTGCATTTTGTTTTGGATGTTTGTTCAGAAATAGTAAATCTTGTGAGCATGTGTAAGTGAAAAAAACAAATATAGTGCCAATATGTGGATGGGCTTTAAAGCATTTGAAAGGCTGTAATTTTTTTGGTGTTATTCAATAATATGGGAGCAGCTGTGCATCATGTCAGGGACTGAATTATGAGGACATGGATTGGTGTGATGAATTAAAATATTAATAAAAGATGTAATTTTAGCATGGAAAATTTAAATGATAAAACAAATTTTAGCGATAAATTAAATTCCAATAAACGAGAAATGTATATATTTTTTGCTTGCCTATTTAAAGACAAGACAAACCCACCTTGTTAGTTAACCACTTTATTTTTTTAATTTGTGATAAAGTATTGGGATAAGGAAATGTCTAGATTTCCTAGGTGTGATAAGCTTAGAGCCGATGCAAATTCTAACAACTGGCCTGATATGTTAGTGTTCTATTGCTACCAAGCCTCTGGCGAAGATGTTGGTATGGCACAACAATTGAATGCGCTTATGGAAGATTGCTTCAAATCATCAAGAAAGGCTTAGCTTCATTCAAGAATTGGAGAGTGTTGGAAACATGCATGCTCAAAAAACAGCAGAATATTTGAGGGGGGTAAATGGTAAAGATGATCAAAAGATCATGCAGATGCGTATCCTTTCACGGGAACTGGAGCTGAATGCTGCGAACAATGGCATCTTTATCGAGAAACTCAGGGGCTTGATGGATCTCTAAGTGTGTGTCTGCTAAGTGTGTTCTATGTTGTTTGTTGTTTTTGCAGTTGTATGTGTCCGTTATCTTATTATGAGTGTTCTTGTAGTGCTTGTGTGTGACCCATGAAAATCGATTGTAAGATATTGAATTGAATAAAATGGGTTGTTAAATTTGTGTCTGCGCACTTTTATTTTACATTGTATTTTGCTTGTCATTCAAAATGTGGTGCGATTTTAATCTAGTGGTTTCATTTATCTTGTGTGGTTGTGATGGAAGTGGTTATCATAACATTGTGTGTGTGTATATGAAGTATCATTGGATAGAATTACCTCGCTAACTACTTGTTGCGTGGAAGGATAAACCAGCCGTGGTTTCTTCTAAAGCAGCCGTGGAATCTTCTCAACTAGCCGTGGGAAGGATGAAACCAGGCTATAAGGATCTCAACCACCGCGTGGTTTCTTCTCAACTAGGCATGGTTTAGAAGGATGAAACCGTGGCTTAAGCATTCTTGAAACCACGGCTAGAAGCATTCTTGAAACCACGGCTAGAAGGATCAAAGCACTGATGAATATGTCATTTAAAAATAAGTTAACAAGAAAATTAATAAGTCGTAGTAAATAGGCCACCATGAAAAGGGCACTTATCTTGCAAAATGAGAAGAATTCCATCGACTAAATTCTTTAACTTTGCAGCAGTTGTTTCTTCTGAACTGGTAGCGGATACAACAACATACAGCAAAATGAAAAGCTTTTCATTATTTAAAGATAACTTAACAAGAACATTAATAAGTTATAATAAAAGGCCACCATGAAAAGGGCACTTATCCGCAAAATGAGAAGCATTCCTTCCACTAAATTCTTTATATAGAGCTCGATACAAAAAAGCGCAACCATGCGAACACTTTTAATGACAACGATATTAACAAAATAATACATCCCATATTGGGGTTCACATTAATTAAAGTAGTTGATACATCGGTTTATTAGTCTACTACAAACATACCGTAATACAAAATTGCTCCCTTGATACAAATAGTTAGAATTACAACCAAATATGACAACAACATGACTACCAAATACATACTGTGTTTGAAAAAAATTAGCCATATGCTCACGATATGCAAAGGCGGACTCAGAGGATTATCGACGGCCAATGCCTTCCCATGTGACAATCGGTATAAGAATATGCATACCCGGATACCACAATCACCAAAAGATCCCCCGATCGGAACGTTGGGTGCATTCTTGAAGGTAATTGCATATGTTGTCGGATTTATACCTTTCTTCCGAAGACACCGGCTTTCTCTAGAACGATTGGTAGTCCAAGCTCAGTATATACATCCAAACATATTTTGTTATTTTACATACCAACTTAACACAATACATAACAACTTAAATGTTTACATCCGACGAAAACCTAAGCTACAACAAACACCGAAAACATAAACTACACCAAACTACAATGAAACCAGACATCCTAATAAGCCGCCATATCACGATGAGTATGCAAAATAAGTGATTCACATAACGGTTTGAACAAAAAGGACCCAACATCTCCCTCGATGCCCGTGTTCGAAGTTCCCAGTAGCAAGCTTGTATAGTACAATGGTTGCATTAAATCCTTCCTGGTTTCCAACTTCAAGTACAAGGTCGTTGTTGTCGTCAAAACCAATTAATTTGAGTGCTATTGGAGTGGTAATGCTAAGAAGCTGTGTAGAAGATGCAATCGTTCCACCAACAACCGTTAAAACCCATATAGAGAAAACAGAACTGACATCCCCATGAATGTTTCCAGAAACCACCAGATTGTCTCTTAGGTTTGAAACATAGAACGGTAAAGGAAGATTGCCTATTAACCGGTCAGGTATGTCTAGGACTTGGAAACGGTGGGTGAGCAAGTCAAAAGAAACAATCATATAGCTGTCGAATGTGCTACCATCGTTAGCATACAACCGTTGATAACCACACCAATAGATATGACCCCCAACATTTGCTTGACTTGCTTTTTGATTACGATTGTGTTAGGAAGCAAGCAATGATGATCTAACACCCTCCATTGTTTTGAGGAGAAGGTGAAAATTAAGACGGTGCATGGTCGTGTTGGATTGAATGGGTATGAAATTTTTAGGAAGGTCGGATCAAAATTTTCGTGACGAATCCCAAAAGCCAAAAGCGTTTTCATACTCCGTGATGTGTTCACATAGGGACAAACGTGCCGATCGATCGGTTGATGGATGGGTTCCAAACGAACGCCATGGTATCACGGACAATTGGTCCATAGGTAAAACCCCAAACTCCATGTGACCAACCAAGTGGTTTGACGTCGAAAAACATATGTTTGAGGAAAGAGGTTCAAGTCAAAATTTTGATCTACCAAACCCACGTAACCTTTAAACCTGTACAAAGAAAAGGTATGAAAACGGTGGAGTGATTGAACACCATACAGAATGAAAAGGTATTGAAACCGTCAAGTTGAGTGCCATCCGAACACCATAACGGTTCGAAACAAATGCAATGAAGATCGAAATGCATGTTGTCTATGAATTAAAACTACGTAACGCATAAATGAAAGTATGAAATCAAGCAAGATTAATCCTAAAAATATGAAATGACATTTTACAAACCTAATGATAAAAGAAAATTTTAGAAAAAGAAAATTATTTTTATAACTATTTATATTATTAATTAAAACTATTTTTAACTATTTAATAATAACCTAAAATACAAGAAAATAGGAAATAAAGCTAGAAAAATAAAATTATGACTTGGAAAAATCTAAAATAACAAAATAGAATTTTCAAAACTATTTTTGTATTTTTCGATTATTTTGTATTTTTATGAATTAAAACTATTTAAAACTACTTAAATTACTTAAAAATACAAATTTGACTAAGAAAAATCTAGAAAAATATTTTTTGGCTTTTATATTTATCTTAACTTAAGAAAATGAAAATTATTTTTTGAAACTTTTCGAATTAATTGTATTAAATGCTAATTAAAAATGCCTAAAAACTGTTTTTAATTAAGAAAAATAGCAAACTGTTATGGAAAAATATGAAAAATTCAAGATAAGCTTAAAATAATATACTGAATCTAGGAAAAATATAAAATCAGGGGCTTGTGTGAAGGAATAACAGGCTACAGTGGAAACTGCTTATAAATAAGCACTTTGAGAAAAGCCAAAAGTCACCAATAAGCACCAAACTAAAACAGAAGTTATAATATACTAAAAATACTCAAAAGCAACTAAAAACAACTATCCTAAACCTATGAATTACAAACTGCCATGATTAAGATGATTTGAGACCAAGTGATAAAAACAGTTTTGATGGTGTAATTTAAGCTTAAGCACAAGCTACACTATAAGCTAAAAATGAAAACCAAGAATGGGAACTTAAACTAGACCTGGCTGACTATCTCTAAGCCAAGGATGAGACTCGGATAAGCTCAATTGAGCTTTTCCCAAGCCCTACAAGACCCCTGTGCAGACTCAGCTTTCACTGAGTCAATGCACAGGGCAAATAAGCCCATGTTGACAAGCAATTTAGGAGCTTATAAAAATTTGACAAAAATGTACAAAAATGATGATAAGTAAATAGACCAGCTGATGTTTTTAAAATCCCAAGTTTCACTGAAATTGGCCCAGAAGTGAACTCATGAAAATTCACCCCAGTCGGGCTCAAAATGGATTTTTCAACTTTTTGACTTTTTTTGACAGATTTGTAAATTTGACTTAATTGAGATTTGAACTCAATTTGTGGATTGAAAATGACATTAAATGATGAAATAGAACTAATGCAATCTAACTCTATGTAATTTAAACACAAAATGAGCTTTTGCTTTTTGAAAATCCAAGCAGTTAAGAGTAAAGACAGATTAATTGTGAAGTTTGACTTTTAGAGTCTGCAGATGCAAAATGAAGACAGAATTGAGTCTAAATGAACTCAATAGACCTAGAACAATAATCCTCACCCACTGAGCAGACCTAAAACACAGATCTAGCAGCAAATCCAAACACACCTTAATTGACCGATTTGTAAGTTAGATGAGCTAAACAACGAACTAGCATAAATTATCACTTATACCGAGTTTGATTATCCTAATTACTACCGGTTTAAATGTGTCTAAACTATTAATTGCCAAAGATACAAATACAAGCATAATATGAAAAAAATGAAAATGAGATAGAGCACTCACAAATAACCAGCTGATTAACCACTCATACCAGAACCATAACTAAACTATTTGAAGCTATTCAAACCCAAATCAAGGCTCTGCAACACCCCAAACCATTTCCAATTCCATTTGAGCTCACAGTTGACTTTTGTTGACCATATGACAAATTTGTTTGAAAATGATTCCCAAGCTTATCAAAAGCTTTAATAGACTTGATTAAACATGTTTGATCTTAAAATAAGTGATAGAAACTTGGCACTTAACACATTTGAAATTGCATAAATGAGAAAACTTAAAATAAGAAACTTGACCAAATTGTGAATTACTACTAAAATTTGATTGAAACCGATACAAATACTTGAGTTTAATACAAGGAAACTTGAAAATACAATTTAACACTTACTTAAGATTAAATTAATAAAAACGACATATAATGAAACTAAAAACTAACTACTCTCTTGTTGCTTCACTCTCATCTCTTTTTATACACCAACTCTCCTTCTTTCCTCCCTCTGAGCAAATCCCATCTGTCTTTGAGGCCTTTGGATCACTGGAGACAATCTTGGCCATTGATCACATTTTGGCGGGAAACTTAATATATGCCAGTGGAGAGAGATTGAGTGTTTGGGGAGGGGATGCAATTAATGTATCTTGGAGGGTAGTTGAGGTGGAGTGATAATAGAGGAGATAAGGTGGTGAGGGATGGGAAGCTGGTTTTGCGGTGAGCAAGTGGGAAGGAAGACTTATTGGCGGGCAAAAGGGGGTTGATAGGATTTGACCAAGGGTATTAATAAGTGGGGTCCAAAAGGTAATTGGTCGGGGTCACTTGGCATATGATAGGTCCAAATGGGTATAAAGGGTATTAATAACCAAGGACTAAATTGCAATTTCGAATTTTGAGGACCGATTCGCAATTACGCAAAGTTGCTCCAAGGGACTAAAAGTGACAAGTTCCAATAGTATAAGGACCAAACTTGACATTTTCCAAGTTCCAAGGACCATTTTGCCAATTTTTAAACTCGAGGACCAAACTTGTAATTTCTCAAAACTTTTGATATTTTTCACCAAAGGACTGATTTTGACAACTTATGATTTTAAAAGGACCTTTGGTGATTTTACTTTGAAATTATGTGCTCGTGGACTATTTCGACAATTTTGAAACTGGGGGACCGAACCGCCAATTATGCAAACTTAGCTCATTTTTCATCCGATTTTAAACATTTTGCATCCGAAACATATAAAATGCGATTTTGAGATATTTTCAAGATTTTGATGCATTTGAGCATTTTAAACGTTTTGCACTTCAGATTGACCAAAATGATGAGTATTTACACACTCATCAATCCCCACACTAAACTATTGCTAGTCCCTAGCAATCTTTTGAGAAAACTTAATGGATTTGAAACTCTTTACCAAAAGCCATTACTCGGAGTAGCCAAATGTTTTAGTTCAAGTAAGAACCATGGTACATCGATAACCATGTGATTTTGAGCAAACCACCGACTTCCAACGGATTTGATTTGTCTTTACCGTAAGCCGTTTGCTCGGACTAGCCAACTCTTAGATAAATTATCAATATTATCTTTGGTGAGTGATTACCAATTATGGTTTTTCCATCGCCTTTACCACAAGCCATAAACTTGCGGGCTAGCCAACTCTTCACTTTTAAGGATATGGTGGTGAATACCATACAATTTTGGGCAAATTGCAAGTCGTCAACGGATTTGAGATATCTTTACCAAGAGCCGTTTGCTCCTGGATTAGCCAATCCTTTTGTTTATTAGACAAGGCGGACTGATAACCATAAGATGAGTAAGTGCAGAACACTTGCTCCAAAAAAAAAAATTTGGCCAAAAACGGGGGAATAGGGCGGTATAATTACATGATAAAATTCGTGAGAATTCCCCCCCACACTTAGAAATGAATATTGCCCTCAATATTCAAAGTACCGGCGGTTATGCCGAAACAAAGAACGTAAAAGGGAAATACTACGGCTATTATTTGAAAGAGTTTTTTTTTTTTTTTTTTTTTTTTTTTTTTTATATTAAAACTTATATACAACATGTGGGCAACTCCCCACACTAGGGTGGGACACACGGGTGAAACCCATGTTTAGCTAATGTTTTTGATTACCGAGTCGCTAGCTTGACTCGACCCCGAATTAATTTGGTCATGGGAAGCAAAGTGGAAGAAACAATCTCCATCGGACTTTCATTCAAGATGTTTGGATAAACATTGAAGTACGTGAACGTTCCACACCGATGAGATATACATAGAACCGCTCAAAATGATAAATGAAAATGCCGGGTCAAAGATAGTGTCTTCATTCCGAAGGAGTGAAGATGAAGAGAAATCACAAGATATTTAAGGAAAGGAAGAAAGATTTTGATAACAATCAAGATCCATTCTTCATCCTCAAATGTAGACATATCGGGAGGAAGGGTGAGGGTAGTATCATTAATAAGCAAACTCGTATGATAGAGTACACCTTCCTCCGAGCTAATATCATCCTCAAGATGAAAATAGAAATGATCATGTTCCGGAGGAGATATGTCATGAGAGAGTTCACCGGAGAACTCTTCATGAAAAGAATCATTCACATGAAGTGAAATTGTGAACTCTTGTTCCATTGTGGGCTCATCACTATCCTCGGTCTGAGTATCAAAGAGTCGAATTCAGAAATTAAAGTAGCTTTGAATGTTTCGGGAACAAAGTGATCAATATTCTCTATTGGACTGTTGGGATAAGAAGTGAGTGAACGATCATTATCAAGGAGACTTTCGCCTCCCGGATCGGCTTCAAATCAAAGAGATCATCATTACTTCCCGATGAAAGTGGATTGATGTGAGTGAGTTCATCGGTGAACTCCTCAAGAAGAGGATCGACTGTGGGAGTGATGTCTCAACATACTCGATGTTTCCATAGGAAGCACAATCGTCGCTAAGATCGTAGAAAGTTTCAAAATGATCTTTTGAACACTCAAGAGGGAAAGAGAATCACATATGATCGAAGTTCCACGTGACTCTCTCGGGATTGGGACAAGGTTCTCAACACTAGACTTTATGAATTCGTCCGATTCCTTTTCGTGAACAGTGTCAAGATGCTCGTCCCCATGTTCGAGAGAGTGAGTGGGAGCTTTGGGTGTGATAGCGCTTGTTTGAGATGGAATCTCAACTGCTTTGGAATATCAACCGATCGAGGGAGTTGAGAAATATTATCTTTAAAAGGATAAAACTCTCCTCGTCATCGTCATATGAGTTGCCTTGAGAAATTGGGAACGCCTTAGAGCCGCATGCTCTAGGACTAATAATTCTTCCCTAGATTGGCGGGCCTCTCGTTCTTGACAAGCAATTCTCCCATGGTCTTTTCACCACCACTTGATTCTTAAAGTTACTAATCATATCATCAAGTGTTTTCATTGCGGTTTCAAAATTTTGGGAGATTTCTTGAGACAACGGCTCGGTGGAGTTTGAACCGTATGGTCTTTGTGGAGGTTGGAAATTGTCAAACTGTGAGAGTCATGATTGTTACAAGGAAATGGATTCCTATTTGACAATCGAGTCAAGTGGGACCTCCACAAGACTCACAACAAGAAACTGCTGAGTCCGGATCGTGAATTATATGGATATTGGTCATAACCAAAGTTTCGAGCATCACCGAAAACTGCTCATAGACAAACGTGTTTCGGATTGACACTCAAATCCTTGATGAGGACCTCCACAAAACTCACAACAAGAATGTTGATTATATGCAGATAAGTCGGTGTGGTGGGTAATTGAAAAGTTTGAGGGTCGTTAAATGAGTTCGGATTAGGATCATAATCAAATGAATTCCTCGAACCACAAAACAAACAACTCCGTTATGAATATCATTACCACATTGTACACACGCACACCAACGACTGTGGTGAACCAAAAGAGGCTCACCACAACCGACACAAGGAATAAACGATTTCATTTGATAGTAATGAGAAGGAATCGGTTTATTCAAAGAATCAACAAAACCAACATGGTGATCCGAATGACTATCAAGTCTCAAGAATATTTTGAAAAATCCGGAGGTGGGACAAGTGGTGTGCTCGAGAGCTAGCAATTTCCACCACTTCCGTTATGGTCTCGGTTCGGTTCTTGAGAAACGTGAAGATTAGGCAAGTCATTCTTGCTAGTCACGGTCTAAATTTCGCATGTTTGCTTTTAACCGTAAATCGTGAAAGTTTAGGATCAATTTTAGACGGCTTAGGAGCAATTGAGGGTTAGATCTTTGGATAACCGTAGGTTGGACGATTTAGCACCTCCATTATCGATGGAAGTACCGGTCCTTTGTCACCCGGTTTCTCGCTCCATTTCCCACGCAGAATTAATGGATCATCACGAACAACACGAATTCTTGACATTTGTGATAAAGTCTCAAGTTTTTCAACCGTCCCGAACTGTCGTAGTCGAGAGATTCCATGAGAATAGAAGAAGTTAGAATCAAATGGATAGAGGATGAAGGGATAAAGAATCAAAAGGGTAAGAGGGTTAAGATGAATATTTTTGGTATTTTTGAAAACATGATGTTAAAACACGAATGAAAATCTTTTGGGTTTTGATTTTAAAACAAAATAAAAACATATAAAGATGGTATAAACAAGGAGTGAATATCCAAATCACTAATCGCTAAACGGAAGATAATCAAGACTGACTCCCAATGGGCGCCAAAATTTGATCCGTCCAAACCGTCAAGTTTTCACGCAAGCCGGCCACTTGTGAATGGCCAATCAGAAGAAACTTAAAACGGTTCGAAACAAATGCAATGAAGATCGGGAGAGTATAGGGCTTCTCCGGTCGTTATGTCCCAATGAGCTATGCGAAGAATCACCAAACGAATAGTGATCGAGAGATTTGAAGCGTAAAAGGATTTGTGATTATTATAACTACGAGAAAAAGTCTATAAATTACAACGGCTTAAATGCAAATTAAAGGAAATTAAAAGATAAAAATATTAAATAAACGCTATCACTATTTGCAAAATGATGTTTTGATTTTATCTTTTATAAAACTTAATTAAAACTACGTAACGCATAAATGAAAGTATGAAACCAAGCAAGATTAATCCTAAAAATATGAAAATGACATTTTACAAACCTAATGATAAAAGAAAATTTTTAGAAAAGAAAATTATTTTTATAACTATTTATATTATTAATTAAAACTATTTTAACTATTTAATAATAACCTAAAATACAAGAAAATAGGAAATAAAGCTAGAAAAATAAAATTATGACTTGGAAAAATCTAAAATAACAAAATAGAATTTTCAAAACTATTTTTGTATTTTTTCGATTATTTTGTATTTTTATGAATTAAAAACTATTTAAAACTACTTAAATTACTTAAAATACAAATTTGACTAAGAAAAATCTAGAAAAATATTTTTTTGGCTTTTTATATTTATCTTAACTTAAGAAAAATGAAAAATTATTTTTTTGAAACTTTTCTGAATTAATTGTATTAAATGCTAATTAAAAATTCCTAAAAACTGTTTTTAATTAAGAAAAATAGCAAACTGTTATGGAAAAATATGAAAAATTCAAGATAAGCTTAAAATAATATACTGAATCTAGGAAAAATATAAAATCAGGGGCTTGTGTGAAGGAATAACAGGCTACAGTGGAAACTGCTTATAAATAAGCACTTTGAGAAAAGCCAAAAGTCACCAATAAGCACCAAACTAAAACAGAAGTTATAATATACTAAAAATACTCAAAAGCAACTAAAAACAACTATCCTAAACCTATGAATTACAAACTGCCATGATTAAGATGATTTGAGACCAAGTGATAAAAACAGTTTTGATGGTGTAATTTAAGCTTAAGCACAAGCTACACTATAAGCTAAAAATGAAAACCAAGAATGGGAACTTAAACTAGACCTGGCTGACTATCTCTAAGCCAAGGATGAGACTCGGATAAGCTCAATTGAGCTTTTCCCAAGCCCTGCAAGACCCCTGTGCAGACTCAGCTTTCACTGAGTCAATGCACAGGGCAAATAAGCCCATGTTGACAAGCAATTTAGGAGCTTATAAAAATTTGACAAAAATGTACAAAAATGATGATAAGTAAATAGACCAGCTGATGTTTTTAAAATCCCAAGTTTCACTGAAATTGGCCCAGAAGTGAACTCATGAAAATTCACCCCAGTCGGGCTCAAAATGGATTTTTCAACTTTTTGACTTTTTGTGATTTGTAAATTTGACTTAATTGAGATTTGAACTCAATTTGTGGATTGAAATGACATTAAATGATGAAATAGAACTAATGCAATCTAACTCTATGTAATTTAAACACAAAATGAGCTTTTGCTTTTTGAAAATCCAAGCAGTTAAGAGTAAAGACAGATTAATTGTGAAGTTTGACTTTTAGAGTCTGCAGATGCAAAATGAAGACAGAATTGAGTCTAAATGAACTCAATAGACCTAGAACAATAATCCTCACCCACTGAGCAGACCTAAAACACAGATCTAGCAGCAAATCCAAACACACCTTAATTGACTGATTTGCAAGTTAGATGAGCTAAACACTGAACTAGCATAAATTATCACTTATACTGAGTTTGATTATCCTAATTACTACCAGTTTAAACAGGTCTAAACTATTAATTGCCAAAGATACAAATACAAGCATAATATGAAAAAAATGAAAATGAGATAGAGCACTCACAAATAACCAGCTGATTAACCACTCATACCAGAACCATAACTAAACTATTTGAAGCTATTCAAACCCAAATCAAGGCTCTGCAACACCCCAAACCATTTCCAATTCCATTTGAGCTCACAGTTGACTTTTGTTGACCATATGACAAATTTGTTTGAAAATGATTCCCAAGCTTATCAAAAGCTTTAATAGACTTGATTAAACATGTTTGATCTTAAAAACAAGCAGATAGAAACTTGGCACTTAACACATTTGAAATTGCATAAATGAGAGAAAACTTAAAAATAAGAAACTTTACCAAATTGTGAATTACTACTAAAATTTGATTGAAACTGATACAAATACTTGAGTTTAATACAAGGAAACTTGAAAAATACAATTTAACACTTACTTAAGATTAAATTAATAAAAACGACATATAATGAAACTAAAAACTAACTACTCTCTTGTTGCTTCACTCTCATCTCTTTTTATACACCAACTCTCCTTCTTTCCTCCCTCTGAGCAAATCCCATCTGTCTTTGAGGCCTTTGGATCACTGGAGACAATCTTGGCCATTGATCACATTTTGGCGGGAAACTTAATATATGCCAGTGGAGAGAGATTGAGTGTTTGGGGAGGGGATGCAATTAATGTATCTTGGAGGGTAGTTGAGGTGGAGTGATAATAGAGGAGATAAGGTGAGCTGGGGGGATGGGAAGCCTGGTTTTGCAGGTGAGCAAGTGGGGAAGGAAGACTTATTGGCGGGCAAAAGGGGGGTTGACTGGGATTTGACCAAGGGGTATTAATAAGCAAGGGTCCAAAAAGGTAATTGGCTGGGGGTCACTTGGCATATGATAGGGTCCAAATGGGTATAAAGGGTATTAATAACCAAGGACTAAATTGCAATTTCTGAATTTTGAGGGACCAGTTCTGCCAATTCTGCAAAGTTGCTCCAAGGGACTAAAAGTGACAAGTGCCAATAGTATAAGGACCAAACTTGACATTTTCCAAGTTCCAAGGACCATTTTTGCCAATTTTTAAACTTGGAGGACCAAACTTGTAATTTCTCAAAACTTTTGATATTTTTCACCAAAGGACTGATTTTGACAACTTATGATTTTAAAAGGACCTTTGGTGATTTTACTTTGAAATTATGTGCTCGGGGACTATTTCGACAATTTTGAAACTGGGGACCTGAAGCGCCAATTATGCAAACTTAGCTCATTTTCATCCGATTTTAAACATTTTGCATCCGAAACATATAAAATGCGATTTTGAGATATTTTCAGTATTTTGATGCATTTCTGAGCATTTTTAAACGTTTTGCAGTTCAGATTTTACCAAAAATGATGAGTATTTACACACTCATCATCTATGCAAGACTTCCAAGCCTTGCACACACTGCGGCATTGAGCCACACACCTCACTGAGAGCCTATTAACTATATCCATTTGAACTTCAATTGGAATGGTGTCAGACATCGTGAAATTTTAATGGGGAACTGTGAAATCAGTTAAGATGGGCAACTTTCACAAGAATTTTGTGGGCAACTATTAAATGTTCTTGGGCAACCTTGAATTTTTTTAGGGCAACTTCAAACTGTAAGTATGTGTTTAGTGTTGTATGGACAAGAAGAGTATTATAAATAGAACAATTAGAGCATTCATATCCGTGGACCAACCCATAAGATATGCATTTAAAAGAAATAGTACTTGTATTAAATGGTTAAATAGTTAAGTTGGAGTTTAAAGAGTTGACTTGTGCTTAATACTACTATCAAATTAATGAACAAGTATGTAGGCGTGTTCATAGACACTTGAAAGTGTATGTTCCATAATGTATTATAGTTGGGCAACTATGACACGCATGGGCAACTTAGTCAATAACTAGTTTGTTTCTAACTACTAGTTACAAAACTGTTGTTCTATTAACTAGTTTGTTAATTTTGTTGTATTGACAAACATTTATCAATTAAGAACTTAAAGAAATGGTACCTGTAAACATGCCCGCATCTCCTTGTACCAAGGACGCCACTCAGGATCATGCTTATCGCCACTGTCATAAAATGTTACAACCCCCGTCCTGATATGGAATCGAGCCAGAAACCAATGTTTTTCCTTTTCATTGATAGGCATATAAACTTTCCGTATAACACCAAAGGCCAGGTTAACAAAACACATACCAATAAATGTATAAAGGAATGAACACAACTATTACCTGTTCAACATCAGCCCATTGGAGTTTGTACTTTTCCCTGTTAACATACCAAATGGGGATGGAGTCTTGTAAGAGCGGTGAACAAAGTATCAAGAACTATAGCCCAATCGGCGCCATCGGTCCGAAATGCAACATGTATTCCACCCACAACTCTATGTGCTATAAAGCAACAATAAAAAATGATTATGGTAAAATGAATATACTATCGGAGTGAAAGATATGCGTGACTGTTACCTCGTCCATAAGCCAACCTTTATTAGGAGGGTCTAAACACACTAAGGATTCCCAAAACCTTTGATCCACACGAACTTCTTTGGACCAAGGAAACATACATCGAAGGGGCCCCTGCTTTCCAAGAAATTCGTCGTACTCATCAGTAAGATGTACTTTGTCGATAGCCTTGTTCCTTCGGGAAAGAACCTACACACACGTTGTTACTAACACGTAAATTAAAAACAGTTAAAAAACATGTTTAACCTTTTGTAACTGTGCGGTCATATCTGGATCCCGGCACCCATAGGGAGGTGTTCGATTATTTTGAGATTCCACAAATCTTTTGACCAAGAATCTGACGACTCAAAGACCATCTTTTTACTCCTCTTGTCGGTGTTATGTCCGCTTGGCTCTTTTCCAATGGTGCAATTATAGAAAGCTATAGACCTCTTTTCTTATCCTTCTCAATCTTCAACAACTTTGCCTTTTCCAAGCTGCGATTCTTCTCCTCTATCATCGCCCTTAGAAAATCCTTTTCCATCATCTTTTGTTCTTCCATCCTCCACCGTTCTTCCTCTTCTTTCCTCAACCTTAATTCCTCTTCCAACAGATACTCCTGAGTAACAGGTGATGCATTTAAAGTACATTGAATACTATAGTATGGCAAAAGTGTACATTTGGAACGACTGCTAGAAATAAGAGAGTCAACCAATTCGTAGAATTCACGATTTAGTTGGTCTCGAAACTCATAGCTCAGGTGGGAAAAGGATGCAGTAAAGTCCAATTTATCCTGTAAGCGAAATAAAGTTCATTGTAAAACCAACAGTTTGTTTAAGAAATAAAGATACTATATCGATTAACTTATTACCCGAAATCCGCAAGTTCTTTCACATGCAAGGACCTACTATGTCTGAGGTATTATCCTTAATAATAATTCTAATATAAATAAACGATACTTATTATTTAACGTTGACTAGTAAATAACTCGAATAATAGCCTCGAGTTCGAAAACACGAGAATTCAACTCTTGAATGACACAATCCTTGAGGTGATTTACATAGAAGACACCGGTCCGCACCCTAGCCACAATCAATAAATACTTTTTTTCTATCCTACCACGTTTCCGTGCAGCAGCCAACTTCGTAATCATGCGGTAATTTTGTTGGAAGACTCCTTGGTATGTAGTGCATGTAAAATTCCCTAAATTGCATTTACCAGTCAGACTGGTGCTCGTCTAATGTTGGTTTCAGATCATAAATTATCTTCGAGTCCTAAATAACATCATCAACCACAAGGAAATTAAATTAACTAATAACATCATCAACCACAAGGAAATTAAATTGCATATACCAGTCTAACTGGTGCTCGTCTAATGCATTGAAACATTTGAATGTGTTTTACCTTGCCAAATAGCAATCCATAATCCGATCTTGTAAACATTACTTTCCTTGACCACGCTACTGCCCTTGGTATGACATCTGGGACTTTATTCCACCAATGACTGCTTCTCTCAAACGACTCAAGAATCCATATCTATAATAATAAAGATGCATTACTCTCATACCTTGGGTTCAATAATAATAACTAAGAAAAGATAATATAACTAGGAATAACCTTGAATGCCCAAACAAATCCAGCAACCGTGTATGTTGGAACATACTTCCGATCTCTTTCCAGACCCTTTAGTTGTTCCCACTTGTGGTTTGATACAACGTCTAGTATCCGGTCGCATAAGTGCCTCCAAATGTGCTCCCCATGGAAAGGAATTCCATGCATCAAGGTCTTCGACCAAACGAAGGAGTGAATCATCCACCTCTTCAACCAATAAGCGACCCATAAAATAACCTCTAACGATAACAATAGACACACACGGATTGCGTCTTCATCAGTTAATTTACCGAACAACTCTTCATCCTCAATAACACCAAGAAGATCTAAGTTGGAAAGTTTTACCCCTAATTTTTTTGGAAATACCCTCAACTTAAATGTTAAATGCCCTGAACTATATAAATCAAAACTTGCTGTCCCAAAACGAAAGCCTGTTATAAGAGAAAACTTGGGTCGACCAAAATGTAGACTACGACCATCAAGAGTATATATAAGGGGCATGTCATAGTGACGATTATCCACAAAACCCTGTTTTTGTAAAACATAATCTAACATATGTGGTTCATGGTAAAAAAAGAACATATCCAGCCACCCTCCAAAACATGTTGTCCTAAACAATTTCCTTCGAGTATGATTCAGCTTTTCTTTAATTATTGAAAAGTATTTCAATTTGCTCCTAACGATGACATTGGCTTCGTATTCCTTAGAAGAAAAAAAATCAAGTTAACAACAATTAATAAGTATCTTACGACAACTACATTCAATAAAAAAACGTATACTGACTTCCTAATATGGCAATCATATTTAACAAATGAAGTATTTGTATCTTACTCACACCAAATAAACAATGGCCCAATTTTAGACAACTTTTAAACATTTGAATGAGGCTCGGATCAGATAAATCAATAGTTTACAAAACATCGGGATATAACATACAGCCGCAATAGTATAAACTATAGAATTGCCACGCCAAGATATGGAATATCGCATCACTTGCATGATTTAATAAGATACATGTCGTCACAGCCTCATACACACACACACACACACACCCCTTATGTATACATGCTCCTGTTTATTGTCTTACCAACTCCCAGGCTATCGCCAAAGGCCCGCACCAGGGGATTTGCTAGATTGTTGAACAAACATAATTATAGTTTCGCTAGATTCTTGAAAAAAGTTAAGGAACAATATGATAGTTGCGTATTCAAACGAAAGTTGAACATACCAATGTGGCCGCGTTATTTTGTAGGTGTGTATGGAATTTCAACTTAGTGAACCCTTCTGAATCCCCCTACAGTACCTTTTGTCGTTTCAACTCCCTTTGGGCAAAGGCCTGCACCAGGCGGATTGCTAGATCGTTGAAAAAACAAAAGGAATTGTATGGGAATTAAGATTGGGAAACTATGCTGAAATTCCCTACTCATGTACAAAGTAACGTGGCCACCTAGAAACGTTCTACTTCTCTTTTAATCCACAAGTATATCATATTGATCCTTAACTTTTTTTAACAACCTATCAAAAGTGTATAAAAAGTATATCAGACTCATATAAACTTCCAAACTGAGTGTGCATTCTGATATGCATTAGCAAGGCTCAGATCTGTAAAAAATTTGGATAAGCACCGGAACATCAAGATATAACCACCATGGCTGCAAAATAATGTAATACAATTGCCATGCCAACGTACGGTAAATCACATCATTTGCATATCAAATAAAATAATTGTCATCACAGCCTCTTGCATATCACAAATACACACTTGTGGACAAAAGGAAATGTATGGGAACTAAAAAGGGTTAATTATGTTTTTTAAAATCATAATTATAGTTTTGCTAGATTGTTAAAAAAAGTTAAAGAACAATTTGATATACTTGCGGATTCAAAAAGAAGTTGAACATACCAATGTGGCCGCGTTACTTTGTACATGTGTATGGAATTTCAACGTAGTGATCCTTTCGAATTCCCTACAAGTACCTTTTGTCGCTTCAACTACCTTTGAGCAAAGGCTCACACCGGTGGATTGCTAGATTGTTGAAAAACAAAAGGCACCGTTTGGGAATTCGAGAATGGTAACTATGCCGAAATTCCCACGATATACAAAGTAACGTGGCCACCTAGAAATGTTCTACTTCCCTTTAATCCACAAGTATATCAAATTGATCCTTAACTTTTTTTAAAACCTAGCAATAGTCTATAACAAGTATATCAGACTCATATAAACTTCCAAACTGAGTGTGCAGTGTAATATGCATTAGCAAGGCTCATGTTAGGAATTAGAAATTCCAGGTATTAAAGAGTCGGTCACCTCAAGTATATGTAATCGTTAGAAAGCTCGTAGTCGTAGTTCTTTTAAGTTAAGTAGTATTTAGTTAAGTAACACCGTGGAGGACTGGACGGGTCTTTACCCACTGTATGCCCGATCCACACCCGATGTGTGGCGATTTATGTAAGACTATAAATATTCTCTACCTTCCAAGGTAGAGAGTTGGAGCTCATAATAATATCTTTCACTTTCTCTCACTAAGTTCCCTAAACCTCTAACTTTCTCTCTAGAATTCCACTTATACGCCACCTTGTTGTTATGGTTTGATGTGTATGTGAAAACTAATATCCTACAATTGGTATCAAGAGCCATGGTTAGATCATATCTTGCACATCTTTGGATTTCTAGTGGTTTTAGGTGGTTTTGAGTTTGAAAAGTTTAGTGGTTTTGCATCATTTGGTTGATTTCTTGTGTTAAAGCTTGGATTTTGTTAGTACTTTTATGTTTAGAATCATCACAAGTGTTTAGGTTTTCATTTGGTAAGCTTGAATCATCTTGGTTGGGTTGTTTTGGATTAAAAGTGATGTTTATGTGGTTATTCTTGCTAGCGACTTGATATACGGATTTATTTCTTCGTAGCGACTTGCTTCACAATTTTGTAGCGAGTTACGGTGTTGGAGCTAGCGACTTATACCTAGCGATTAACAAAGACAAGTAGTGGACTCTCCACTACGGGTAGCGACTGGTGGTAGCGACTTGGTGCAGAGTGAGTTGCTCTTTAGCGACTTGTATCTCTAGCGACTTGAGTAGCGAATTGCTGCCAAAATTTTGCTAGCGACTTGAGGCTTAGCGAGTTACTACTTAGCGACTTGTTTGTGTCTAGCGACTTGGGACTCTAGCGATTTAGTGGTGTAGCGAATTAAGTGTTAGCGACTTAGTGCATTATCTTCTAGCGACTTAGTGCATTATCTTCTAGCGACTTAGTGCATTATCTTCTAGCGACTTGAGTGATTGTTTACGGTTTTCTCTTGATTTAGTAAAATCCGTGAAAGAATCTATTTCCGGTTTAATCATAGAGTTATAAAATCCGTATAATCTGTTAACATGTCTACCAACGTCCCTACTATCATCTCCACTGCTGTCGAGGATGTACAAGCGGTGGCTCGGATACTAAATCCACCCATGCTTGCAGAATCGACTACGATTCTTGGGCTCAACGAATCGATTGTATTGCCTTGAAAGGAAAATGGTGTCAACATTCTCAAATCCATTGATGAAGGACCATATCGAGTTGAGACGACTAGAGACATACTTGATACTAATGAAGATGGTACTCTGTTTACGGAATGGACGGACCTAAGATGTATGATGAGCTTGATGATAAGGATAAAAGAGATTCGATGCGAGATATCGTGGCTTCAAACATTGTTCTTCAAGGTCTTCCTAAAGACATCTACAAGTCGATCAATCATAACACCGATGCAAAGGCGGTTTGGGATAACGTTAAGATGCTTCTCTCGGGTTCGAATTAACTATGGAAGCAGAGAATCCCAACTCTATGACGAATTTGAGCACTTCAAGATGAAACCGGATGAGAATGTCTATGAGTACTATGTGAGATTTCATAAGTTAGTGAATGACATGAGGAACATCGAATGACTATGCATAACATTCATTTGAACTCAAAATTTGTGAACAACATGAATCCCGAATGGCACAAGTTTGTCACATTGTGAAGCTCACTAAAGGATTGAAGAATACAAACTATGAGCAACTCTATGCCTTCCTCCTTCGTAATGAGAGACATGCTATGTTTGAAAAATTGATTCTCAATCGGTTCAAAACCAACCGTGGAGAGACAAGCTCGGCTAATGACTCAACGACTTTCTACTCAAACATCGGAATCACAACCAAAGCATCACAAGTCATACCCTTGGGTAATGGTAATCACAAACTCATTCCCGATCCTATGTTCAAACAAGTCGATGCCGATGCTCACGCTGGTAACTTCATTAATCAACTAGCTCTTCTCATTAGTCAAAACATGAATTCTCCCACAAACCAACAACAACCTCGGGCGCATCTAACCCACACAATCAAGCCATCGTTAAAGATGGAAGGATCGTGGTGCAACCGATTCAGAAAGACAAGATGATCGGGGAAGAGGTGGAGCGGGAGAGGTTATGTTGGCAACTAGAATCGAGGAAGAAATGGTAACCAAGGTCAAGCTAAGCCAATCAAATGTTATAAGCGTGGTGGTGAAGGACACATTGCAAGGCGCACATCTCCAAAGCGCCCACGAATCGCCGACACTTCGAGATAAGATGTCGCTGCACAAGCTCGTGACAATGGTGCCGCTGATGAAGAGGAATTGTTGTTTCTTCGAGGGCAATGCCAAGACCTATGATGCGAGATGTGGATGAGCGACTTATTCGGGAGATAGGTCACAATCATCGAATGCCTTTCAAGTCGCCGATCGTGATGCATACGACTCTAATGTAGATGATGGACCCATCGCACACACAATTTTATGGCTAGCATTTCTCCAATGGTTTCTCCCAAGATCTCTTCTTCACCACAAGTGGCCCATCCAAGGACAAACTCATCTCGAGGTATTAAAACTATACGATGATCTTGATGTGCAGCAGATGCATGACAAAGTACAATCAATCGAAACTATTGAATCAAATGTTGAAAATATGGGTAATAACAATATTGTCCCATACGATCAATACGTGAAACAAAGTGAAAGTGAAGTTGTACCAAGTGATGCATCTTCTGCGATCAACAATGACTATGTCTTTGATGAATACATCGAATGTGCTCCCGATGATTCCGTAATTTCGAACTAAATGCCTATAAGGAACGTGTTGCTATTTATGAACAACGTGCAAAATTTGAGTTGACCACTCGTGAAGGAAATGGATGACCAAGTGAGTACAAGAATTAGAAAAGTAAGTTTAGAGAAGAAGTATTGAAACAAGAATTACATTCCTTGCAAAAAACTTTCTAAAACAAATTAAGCAAAAACAAGAACTTCAAGAAAATGTGAAAATGCTTAAGCAAGAATTTAATGCAAAGGAATCAAAACTCTTGAGAGATTTTTCTAATCAAATCTTTGAAAAACAAACTTGAAAACAAGTTGTACACACAAGGAAACACCATTCGATCGCTCACATGGTCACCAAACATCGAGTCTTAAGCGATAAGCATAGCATTCCCTTGTTGAGGAACCAAATCCGAGGTAATTAAAAGGCTAGAAATGCTCATAAGGTGCTTTATGATGGTAATGAAATCCTTAAGCCCAGGCGTAAACCTAGTTGCGTTGAGTGCATCGAGGAAGATAAGAAATCAAATGAAATCACTAGGGAAAAGATGAATAAGAAACAAAATGATCCCAAATGCAAAGAGAAAACATAATTATCACTCCTCATGATTACAAGAAGGAAAACTGGATTTCCTTGAACACGTTTAAGCCTCGAGACTTTCTTGACTCCGAGCAAGTCTTACGGAAAAGGATTTAGATAAGCGTAAAGCGGAAAATATTGTTGAAACAAACCCTCCCTTTGGAAAATGCCTAGAGCGATTGTGTATCCTCCTAATACACCAATGCATCTTGTACCTAGAACAATTGCCACTAAAAGCAAAACATTAATTAGCCAATACGTTATATTTCAACTATTTGTTGATTTTGAGAAAACTTGCAAGAAAAGGATCACACCCACCGGTATAACTCAAGGAGAAAGGGTTTTGAACAAATGAAAGAATGTTATTTAAATGAGGTCATGCCCTTCTTTAAACTTCTAAAAGATCACTTTGAGAGTCTTAAAAGGGATAGAAACCGATATTAAGGGAATGGAAAAGGAATTTGATGCAATGGTTGTTGAAGTTAGTGACTATGAGCGTGCCTTTGAAATATAATGAGATTGAGAGAAAGAACTTGCATACATTAAATGAGAATCTTATTACCGAATGTGTTGCTCAAGATGTGTTTTTCAACGCTTCAAATTGCTCTATTAATGCTTCCAAATTTCATGAACTATCTCGTGGTACGAAAGTCTCCCATGATCGTGTCATTGAGCTTGAAAAACTAATTCTAAACTAAACGAGAAAATTGAATGGATGATCACGACAATTTCGTTAAACATTTTCTAAACTAGAAGTTGAGCATTTTAATTTACAACTAAAATATCAACATCTCAAAGAAAATGTCAAAACTTCAAATGTCAAGACATCTTCGATGCTCCGAGTTTGATGCGCTTTTCAAATTAACAAACGTGATGAATGTATTCAAGCTCGGTGCAACACGATCGAAAGTTGAAAGCCCAAATCTCTCAATTAAAGGGTCAAACAAACAATATGACAGCTCCCAAATGCCTCCTCCTTTAGATTCTCGAATTCTCAAACGTTTCATCTTCAAAACCTAGTAAATGCTTTACAAAAGGAAAACGAAAGTTTTCTAGAAGAAAATGAAAAGGTTAAATGTCATTTCAATGAGTTATTTGAATCAATTAAAGTCACTCGTAACAAAAAAACGAACAAATAGCTTCATTGCAAAAGGAAATTGAGAATCAAGAGTCGGTAAAAGGAAAATGCCAATGACCAATGGGGAGAATGGTGTATCAAAGGTTCACTCTTGTAATAAATATGCTTTGTCTGTGACATATGTCCCTCCTCATCTAAGAAACAACAAACTAGCTATTCAAACATATTTTTCATCTCTTAAGGATTGCTTAGAATGCCTACGTGAGATTGTTGAAGAGGATAAGCTAGAGAAACCTCATGATAATGCAATTGGACATGCATGCTTATATGCCAAACGATCTCAAGAAATCTTAGAATGCTTGATCACAATATGCCCAAAGACATTAGGTGAGAGAGTTAACCCTTGATTCCATGCTCGATGCCTAATGCCAATATGATATGCACTCGATTCCCAATGTTTTGAATGTGAACCGTAGTGTACCCTTGAGTAGTTCGATTCTAGATCATCAATGCTAAGAAAGAGAACTCAAATATGCCTTCTAGGAGTACTAATCTCAAGACTCTAGTTTTAAGAAAGTGAACCTTAGTGCACCGCATGTAGTTCGATCCCAAAGACATCTAAGCGGTGGTAAAGAGTAGTAAAACAAACTAATGTTCCCATTCCTCTACAGAGTAATCGGTGACATTAAAGGGAGCGGGTCAAAGTCTCAAGACAATACAAGGAATGATAGGACCTCGCAAGCTAAGAATGTGCCTTTGGAAAAGAGAGAAGAACAATCTAGGAACTTTAAGTTTGAATCAAATAAAACGAATCGTGTTGATTCTAGTATTAGCCATAGGCGCATCGTAATTAATTCAATTCGATACTATTTGCAAACCTTGTATCGATGACCGCTTGAATTCGCATTTCTAATCATGAATGTGGTGTTAATGTTACGCCTAATGATGTTAATTGTCCGATTAATATTGTTAATGCTAAAATTCATGCTAAGAAGGCTAAAAGGCAAAACGAAAGAAAGTTAGAAAACGTGGAAACCCACAGGAAGAACATTCAAGAAAATAGGCTTCTATTGGATACCGCTGGTCATAAGACTAATCGATAATGCCCACTAGAAAATGGATGCCTCTTGGTAGAACTATTCCTTTAAGAAGTGATCACATTGTGAATGTGGCTAATCTGAGACACTAGTATCGCATCTATTCACACCGATTCCATTGCCTCACTTTACGATATGAATGCTTCTATTTCGATGTGGGTGTTCCAACCATTGTAACTAACCAAATGGAACCCATTCTTGCATGGGGATCCCAATTATCCGATTATCCATTCTTGTGCGTGTTCAACCGCGGATCGCTCAAATCGTTATGTGGTACCGGACTCAGTCGCTCCAAGCATATGACCGAGACCACCACGGCTCATGAACCGTGAGCAAATTCATCGGACCGTTAGATTTGGTAATGATCATTTCGGTGCTATTATGGGTTATGGAGATTATGTTGTTGGTGATAGTGTCATCTCTAGAGTGTATTATGTGGAAAGTTTAGGTCATAATCGGTTCTCTGTTGGTCAATTCGTGATTTCGATCTAGAAGTAGCCTTGAAAACATACCGCTTTGTTAGAGATCTTAATGGTAAGGAACTGTTAAAAGGAACTCGTGGCTCAAATCTTTACACCATCTCTATCGATGACATGATGAGGGCCTCCAATCGCTTGTTATCAAAGGCTTCAAAACAAAGTCATGGTTATGGCATCGTCGTCTCAATCACTTGAACTTGGCACCATCAACGATCTTTCGAGAAAGGACTTAGTTGTAGGTTTACCTAGACTAAAGTATGAAAAGGATCATCTTTGTTCGGCATGTCAATTGGGAAAAAGCAAGAAGTACGCCCATAAACCCAAACCTACTAACTCATCACGAAGTTCTTCATATGATTCATATGGATTTATGTGGACCAATAAGGGTGCGTAATATCTTTGGGAAGAAATATGTGTTAGTTGTGGTTGATGATTACTCTAGATTCACATGGGTCAAGTTCTTAAGGACAAAGGATGAAACTCCCGATATCATCATCAAACTCATCAAACAATGCGCAGTTCGACTAAACAAAACCGCCGTAATTATCGAGCAGATAATGGAACCGAGTTTGTCAACAAACAACTTAGTGAATTCTATGAAAGCGTTGGAATCGACCATCAAAGAAGTGTTCCACGAACCCCTCAGCGTAGCGGTGTAGTTGAAAGACTAAATCGTACTCTTGTTGAAGCCGCTAGAACAATGCCGATCTACTCAAAGGTTCCAATGTTTCTGCGGGTCAAGCAATTGCCACTGCATGCTACACACAAAATCGCTCCACGATTCACACTATTCATGGAAAAACTCCATATGAACTTGTCCACAATGTAAAACCTAATCTATCTTTCCTTCGTGTTTGGTGCCTTGTGCTATCCAACTAATGAGGGTCAAGACTTGGGCAAACTTAGGGCTAAAGTCGACATTGGAGTATTTGTAGGATATGCACCAAACAAAAGGGATACCGAATCTACAACAAAAGAACCCGAAATATCATGGAAACAATTCACGTTACGCTTGATGAGTCGACCGTCAAATGGCTCTTGGGCACTCGATTCAGACCCGCACTTCAAAACAGTCCCATTGGTTCATCCCTTGTTCCAAACTCCTCTCAAGAAACTCCATATGTACCTCCATCCAAGATGATGTAAAGAAATTGTTTGATCCTATGTTTGATGAACTCGTATGATTCAATTACTAATGAGGTGCCGATCCCTACAAAGAGGATGCTCATATTCCGATGAATGAAGTCAATCCTCGCCTCAATATCTTTAAGTCAAGAAGCACTGCTGCCGATCCTTGATCTCATCAACAAATCATCATTCTACAAATGTACATCATGGAAATGTTTCGCATCAATGATGAAGTTAATCCTTTGCGACTTTCAAGATGCTCCATTTGAAAACATATTTGCTACTCCCGAATCATCATCGAACCATCTTCTTGAGGAGACATCGACTCGACTACCTCCGCCTCAACAACCGCCACATGAACACCTCGTAAAATGGACTCACGATCACCCTTAGACAACATCATTGGAAATCCTCTCGTCATGTATCAACCCGGAAACAACTTGCAACCGATGCCTTATGGTGTTTCTTCAACTCCGCACTATCTAAGATCGAACCAAAAGATGTTAAACCGCCATGAATGAAGATAGTCGGTTCAATGCCATGCAAGATGAAATTCATGAGTTTGATCGTCTTGATGTACGGGAGTTAGTACCGCCCGATCGTGCTATGATTATAGCTCTCAAATGGATCTTCAAAGTAAAACTTGATGAGCATGGTGATGTGTTGAAGAACAAGGCTCGATTAGTTGCTAAAGGATATCGCCAAGAGGAGGGTATAGACTTTGAAGAATCTTTTGCTCCAGCTTGCTCGAATCGAGGCAATCGTAATCTTTCCGCTAATGCCGCTAGTAAGAACATGGTAGTATATCGATGGATGTAAAGACGGCATTTACGAACGGAGATCTTAAAGAAGTCGTCACGCGACCAACCTCAAGGATTTGTGAATCAAGAGCATCCTACTTACGCTTATCGTTTGAAGAAGGCTCTTTACGGTTTAAAGCAAGCTCCAAGGGCATGGTATGATACATCGTCAAAGTTTCTTCTATCAACCGGATTCATCAAAGGAGATTGATCCTACATTGTTCACCGTGAAGTCGTGCAAACATTTAATTCATGTTCAAATTTATGTTGATGATATTATTTTTGCCTCGATGCACCCAATGGAATGTGATCGTTTTCAAATGAAATGAGTTCAAAGTTTCAAATGTCAATGATGGGACAAATGTCATTTTCTTGGGATTACAAATTTCACAAAGTCCCGGAGGCATTTTCATAAATCAATCTAAATATGCAATGAAATCTTAAAGAAATTTGGATTTGATTCAAGTGACCCGTTGACACCCCATGATTGACCGAACCAAACTAGATGAGGACCTCTCGTGGATCATGATTGACCAAACAAAATATCGTAGTATGATTGGATCCACGATGTACCTCACGACTAGTAGACCGAGACATCTTGTTCATTGTTTGCATGTGTGCTAGATACCGTGCTAAGCCTACTAAAAAGCACCTTGAAGCGCTTAAACGGGTCTTCGGTATCTCCAAGGAACCATCAATATGGGTCTTTGGCACCAAGGACACCGGTATGTCACTAACGGCCTATGCAGATGCCGATCATGCAAAGTTGTCAAGATACTCGTCAAGCACGTCGGAGGTGCTCGGTTTTGGGTGATAAGCTTGTGAGTCGGTCTTCAAAGAAGCAAATGAGTACTTCTATTTCCTCTACAGAGGTGAATACATAGCCATGTCTTCTGTTGTGCTCAAATCTTATGGATGAGATCTCAATTATCGACTATGGCTTTGTATTCAACAAAATCCTCTGCATCGTGATAATAAAAGTGCTATTGCTCTCTCATGCAACAATGTTCAACACTCAAGAGCAAAGCACATCGACATTCGACATCATTTCATCGGGAACAAGTGGAAAAAGGTGTGGTGGAACTCTATTTTGTGAGGTCCGAATATCGTTAGCCGACATCTTCACCAAAGCTCTTCCAAGAGAACGTTTTGAGTTCATTCTTCCACGACTTGGCTTGAAAAGCCTTCAACCGAACACTCAAACGCCTTCGTGAGGAAGACGAGGAGTAAAAGGTTTTCTTCATCTATCTTTTGTAAATATTTATTCGAAAACAAAATAGAAAAATATAAAACCTTCAAAATCCATAAAAATCAAAAAATTGAAAAATTTAAAAAAAAAAAAAAAAAAAAAAAAAAAAAAAATTTGTCAATTTGTCTTGTTTTGTTTTCTCTCGGTTCGATAATATCTACGGTCTTTGTCTTTGTCATTCAAAGAATGACACGGACTTTAGATGTTGTTCAATTCTTAAAAAAAAAAATAAATAAATAAATAATAATTGGGAGAAAGAGAAATAGTTTATTGTCATTTTCGTGCAATAACCCGTTTTAAAAGAAAGAAACGAGCCATGTTTCACCATGTTTTCAAATTTCATGCTCGATTCTATAAACATTTATCTCATGAAAACTAAATGCTTTGAAAAATAACTCGGTCTCTATTTTTGATAATCATCAGGACTTATTTGTCAAAATCTCTATCTCTCAATCAACAACCTATGTCATTGATTGAGGGGGAGAATGATTTCAATTAAAAAATTAAAAAGTTATTTGGCATTAAACTGTTTTCAAAAGATATACATGCATGTTTTATCTATGGAGTTTAAAGTCTCAAAATCCGATCCTTATCAGTTCAAACGCTTTCACAATCAAGTCACAATTCTCTTTAAAAGCTTTCAAAATCAATTTAAATCAATAAGAGATCACAAATCTCAAATGATTTGATAATTGTGATCGGGGGAGAATGTGTGATTTAAATTGGTTTTAAACTGATAATTCGGCAAATGGTTTTATAAGGATGTACATGCTATCCTGCCCACATGTGACAAACGATTTCAAATTTTCCATGCACATGTTGAGGGGGAGCATCTATCTTAAACCTATGATTTGAACTGTGATACTTATCTCAATGTGCACGTTCCTCTAGTATGTGCAAAACTCTTTTCAAACCTCGAGGCACATATTGAGGGGAGCGAATTTATGGAAACCTCATCCTTCCCGTAAATGCTAAATCTACTTGATTTGATGTGGGAAGTGATGTTGATATCTTTTAGAAAATGGTAATCAAAGAAGTTAATTCTTTCTCTTGCCTCCGTGTGCAAAACATTTTCAAATACTTGATGCACATGTTGAGGGGGAGTTCTCGTTCTAAAAATATCAAAAACAATTCAGATACAAAATGCTTTGATAATATATCACAAGTATCTGAATTGATTTTCAAATGGTTTTCAATTGGTTCCAATGGCAGATGAACAATACCAAAATAGACCAACCAACTTTACTTTATGTACGGTGATATAAGGATGATAAGGTTAGGTATGTGTTCCCATGATCCACCAAAACCGGAGGGATCTACCCAGGGACAATCCACTAGTTAGTGTAGAAGTCCTTAGGTATGATGATAAAAGGAGAAAAATGAGATATGGGAAGAGTGCGGACTAAGACTGAGCTAGTACTGGAATAAACCCAACAAGGTTCTAGCTATGAAGTCTCGGTAAGCATCAAGGGGTTGAAGAATTAAAAGAATTGAATGAGAAAAGGGTGAAAACAAATAGCCTCCATTTATTCAACCTTAGGGCGTAAACCGGGTTCAATTCATATGCTAACGATGGTAACATCGGTATTGAAGACAAGACGTCATGGACCCAAAGGACGACCGCACTTCAACTTTCCAAACCACTCAAGTTCCTCTTAAAAGGACTTGTTTCATTCTCACGGGAACCGACATTATCTATCGACTTTCTCTTAGAGATGGTTGATATTGAAGAAGGAGACCTCTCCCTAGTCTCCGCACGGGATCCAAATATGCACAAATTGAGTCTAGAGCCACGAGATCATCAATAAATCTCATTAGGACACTTTCAATGAAGACTCTGCTTCACACAATGTGGAAGAGAGATTATATCTTGAGTCCCACGATTATCCTTGTGGTATTGCCGTAACATCCGAGTGATGTGTATACATATTCACTATGAAGATGGAAAGCCTTCGAGCCAACATCAAACAAGCTCTCGGTAGGTGGCATGTGAGATCTATTATATAGATCAACCATGTGACAACTAAATGAAACAATGGGGCGATTCAATCTCTTGAATCAATCTCGTTCAGTTATGGATTGACGGATACCTTTGAAAACCGGTCTTTGTGCTTAACAATTTTTTTCTCGAGCACATCGACCGTGTACTCATTTTTCAAACAAAAGGTGTTTTATGATTGATAATTGATTTTCAACAAAACCTTCGTTGTATTGCAAAAACAATTTCTATTGAGCAATACACGATTGTTTTTCAAATTTCTTTTCATCAATCGGTGGACTTAAAATTTTTGGTTCACTCAACTCCGTGTTGTCTTCTTTGAGATGTTCGGTTTGAGAACAGCTAGAGCAACGCGAAACCCCGTCAAGGAAATTCTTCGAATTATACCGATCACAGCAAGATTTGTCTCGATCAACGGGAACCGTGGGCGTGTACCTCAATTCAACGAAGTGATCAAAGACACTTTCGTGCGATTTATTGCTAATCGTTGTATGCGGTACACCCGACGCTTGCGGTGATCGAATGAAGCGGTCAATCCATAGCCGCATGCTCACTTAACACATTCATCTTAAAAGAAATCATGATTAGTGCATCAATGACTCGATATTTTCACTCCATGCTTCGCTACGCCGCCAATATCATGATTCAACAAATGCTTCCGCTACTCGATGAGAAGATATCATGATCCGAATGTGAGCATGTCGGTCCTAAAGTCACAACATCACATAATACCAACACCACAAAGGATGTCTCGAGATTTTTGATTGTCGATGATCTCAAAAGATGGCACAAAATTATTATCACGTGGATCGCTGAAAGACCTCCACTTGAAGTAACCAAACATGCAATGTGAAGAATCAATGTCTACGAGCTTAGAGCAAAGGACTACATCAAGAATGCAAGATCAATTGTTAATGTAATATCTATTTGTATTCAATGTAAGTTTGGTACATGATTGAGGTGACCTCCTTAGGGAGATTGTTAGGAATTAGAAATTCCGGTATTAAAGAGTCGGTCACCTCAAGTATATGTAATCGTTAGAAAGCTCGTAGTCGTAGTTCTTTTAAGTTAAGTAGTATTTAGTTAAGTAACACCGTGGAGGACAGACGGGTCTTTACCCATCTGTATGCACGATCCACACCCGATGTGTGGCGATTTATGTAAGACTATAAATACTCTCTACCTTCCAAGGTAGAGAGTTGGAGCTCATAATAATATCTTTCACTTTCTCTCACTAAGTTCCCTAAACCTCTAACTTTCTCTCTCTAGAATTCCACTTATACGCCACCTTGTTGTTATGGTTTGATGTGTATGTGAAAACTAATATCCTACAGCTCAGATCTGTAAAAAAGTTGGATAAACACCGAAACATCAGGATATAACCGCCATGGCTGCAAAATAATGTAATTAAATTGCCATGCCAACATACAGTAAATCACATCATTTACGTATCAAATAAGATAATATGTCATCACAGCCTCTTGCATATCACAAATACACACATGTGTCCCAAAATAAACCAACTACTTCAAACAATTACCTATGTAAAGGAGTTGGTTAACAAAGTTGCTTGTCAATATGTTATAAACAAGTGGATAAACGTTAGTACTTTGACCCTCCACTTGAAATCTCATTGCCATGTCAAAACCCATTGCTGTGACAGTGACATAGGAATGGGTTTTCGAGGGGAAGCTCAAAGTACCAACGTCTTTTCTACAATTCATGGATTCTAGAAAAGCATTTGAGTTGGATAATCATGGAGTGTGGCGTGTCATGAACAATACACACTATCGTGATCATTGAGATATTCAAAGACAATTTGAATGTAGGAAGTTGCGTATGGCCACATTGTTACTTTCAACTTGACTTTGAATCCACAAGTATATCATATTGTTCCTTCTTTGTTAAGTAACTCCTTTACATATATAAACTAATTTTTTTTTTTAAATCTATCAACAGTCTATAACAATTATATGACACTCATATAAAGTAACAAAAAATCAAAATATGATAAAATTAACTTCCCTAAATGCCCCATGGGCAACAGTCGCCTTTGACGATGGTCTAAAACTCCTCCATATACTTGTTTGTTCACCTGCAATCCAGGTTTGCTGATTGAATAGCGTGTCAGATCTAGGTTGATTTATGAATCACATAAATGATCCCAGGTCTGACATGCCATTCAATCAACAAAGCTGAATTGTAAGTAAACAAACTATCTGCATTTGGTTAACCTGGCTGCATCTAAGATATAACCGCCATGGCTGCAAACAGTAATGAATAATCAAATATGGATGAATGACACCACATTAAGTTTATTTTGCTACTCAGAGGTGGTGCCATACATCCATCTTTGATCATTCATATGTTAGTTTCGTAACTGAAGTGTACAATTACCTTTTCTTAACATAATACGGAAGCTCAGATATGTATAAATCAATAGTTTACCCAACATCATGATACAACCGCCATGGCTGCAATACTATAGAATTGCCGCGCCATGAAACGGAATATCGCATCATTTGCATGATTTAATAAGATACTTGTCATCACAGCCTCTTAGAAATTAACAGCATATATACGTAATGAAATTGTTTGAAAAAGTTACATGTCTAGTTTACTCACATACATGATACAAATCTTCGAGCCAATCATGGTTCATTGGGACGGGCGTGCGCTAGGGAGAAATGATTATATACTCACGTAAAATATATATTCATGTGTTGCCATAGGATGCCAACCACAATGAAACATGATTGACCAAGATGTTAATCATCTATGTGATTATACCAATCGAGTTTCTATTTATATGCATTAGCAAGGCTCAGATCGTAAAGGTTTGATAAACACAAAACATCAGGATATAACCGCGGTCTGCAAAATCTTGTATTAAAATTGCCATGCCAACATACGGTAAATCACATCATTTGCATATCAAATAAGATAATCATCATCACAGCCTCTTGCATGTACTAAATACAAAATACATTTATGCTACTAACACACACATCACACACATAAAATCTTCCCACTAAAAGTCAAACCTTCCTTCTCAAACACACATTGGCAACAATCAAACGTTCTGCCCCATGGATACACAGTAATGTATGCTACTATAACATCAACATATAGTAAAATAGATAACAACGATAACATCATGGCTCAGATCTGTATTAAAATAGATAACAACAATGACATCAAGATATAACCGCCATGGCTGCATAAGAATGTAATAAAATTGCCATGCCAAGATACGGTCAATCACATCATTTGCTTCATCAAGTAAGATATTTGTCATCACAGCCTCATACAATCACATCATAAGCGGTGTATCTGAACTAGCAGTGGTTTCTTCTGAACTAGCAGTGGTTGTTGACTAAACGTTAATCAATCTAAACTTCCAAGGGTGCCTAAATCCTTATATTTTGGGGGATTAACGGTGGCTTACAGTTATCTAGGGTTGGCCAGAGCAGGTATTCATGGTGGCTTACAGTTATCTTAAGAGAAGAAAAATACTCACAATGTTTTGTTAGATAACTAAATGCTTAATAAATAGGCAAAAGTTGCCCAATAAATCAGCTATGTAAGTACAAGGTGGGTCCATGTCAACTATATGGAAGAGGTTCCACCTGCACCACATTTATTGACATATTAAGGGTAATAAATTTTCAAACTTACCCACCTTATATGTGTGAATTTAAATTCAAGTGGTGTTGCTAAATAGGTTACAAAATTCTATCAAAAATGTCTAAAAAAGACTTCAGCCAACAATTTCCGGAATTGTTTCCGGAACAAAAAGACTCCGGCCAACAATTTCCGGAACAAAAATACTTTGGCCAACAAATTGATGAAGAACAACTTTTAATACAAATGGAGGAGGCTGCTATTAAGGAGGAAGAAGAAAGGGAGATAGCAGAAAGAAAAGCTGCTCTTAAGGAGGAAGCCGAAAGGGAGCGACTTATGCTCCAAGATGAAGAAGTGCTGTTAGATATGGAGGAAGCTGCTCGTATGTCCTTTGCTGAAAGCGAAGAACAGGAACGTCGGGACAAAGAATTCAATGCATTGTATGCAGAGTGGGATGAGAGCAGATTTGAAGGTTGCTCTGAGTATCTTTACGACGATGGTTACGACTCTAACAACTCTCAAACTTGGGATCACCCGGATTATATTTAGTTGTGTCGCAGTTTAATTTTCAGTGTATTTTCTTTCGTTAACCCAACCATTTTTCACCATCATTACAGTGCTTTATTCACTTAGTACCACTTATCTTACAGTGGTTTAGTCACTTAGTCTACAACAACATCCATCATTTTGTTTCTCAAACTTAATAAGTAGCAAAAAATCACTAAAACCACAAGAACAATTAATCATCCAATACGTTACCAGTTATCTTACACTGCTTTATTCAAATCCATCATTTGTTTCACAAACTTAACAAAAACAATTAATCACCCAATACGTTAACTACTTAAAAAAATTAGCCCTAAAATATCGAAACCCAAAATCAAACAAGAACAATTACCGTAACCCTATATCAATACGATACCAACTTAAAAAGTTAACCCTAAATTAGCGAAACCCTAAATTACCGATACCCAATAAATAACCGAAACCCTAAATTAGCGAAACCCTAAATTAACAAAACCATAAATCAATAGATGAAATACGAAAAATTAAACGCCCAAATAGCGAAACCCTTAATCAAAACAAAATTACTTTCCCTAGCCCAAATCGTTTTCTTATAGACATTAGATCGGAGAGTGTCGTGGCGATGTAGTGGTCAGAGAAGTGTGTTATCTGTTGATGAGAAGTGTGTTGAGGAAGATTGTGTTGATAAGAAGTGTGGTGGTATGAAATAAGAAGTGTGTTGAGGAAGATTGTATTTGTATATATAAAGTGTATAAATGTATAAAGGTTATTGTTGGATCGATGTACTCTAACCAAACTAACTTAACTAGCTTGTTTAAGGTTTAATAACCTCAGATAAATCCTAAGTTATTAACAATGAAACACTGAATAATCTTTATTAAGCACGCGGAATTTACTCAATAAATCTAAGAAGAACAACTTTATTAATAACTCTAAATCTGCTTCTTATGCAGATACTTTAACAACTCTAAGAATATCGAACTCTCTAAACTCTAAACAACTTGTAATCGTAAACTCTAAGACTTGTGAATTCGTACCTCTCTAATGCCAATCTAGGGGTCCTTTTATAGGCTCAAGGATAACCCTAGTCGGTTTACAATAATGTATCCTTGTACGACAAGTAATCTATTCTAGAATTACAAGACTTTCCATAAACGAATAAACAGTTCTTTAACTCTTGTAGTACTTTGACTTTATCTTTAGCAGTACTTTGACTCTTTGACTTTCTCCAGTTCTTTGCCATTCTGCAGTACTTTGTAAATCTTCAGTACTTTAAATGTTCAGCACTTTCATATCCCAACAATCCTCCCCTAACTTGAATTCTACTTGTTTGACTTCAAGTTCCTTTGTAGATTAATCTTTTACTTTTCCAGCTTCAAGAAATGATTGTCTTTGTCTTTGGATTGTAGTTTCTGCACTTTATCAAAGTATCTTTATTCTTTTACAAAGATCATCCAAAGAAGCTCCATCTTTTCAAAGAACACAACAACATATGACAATTTGTACATTAATTCGGTTTAAGTTGTATACTATTCTCATCACTTCGGTGTGTTAACTCGTGAGAGGTGAATCATTGAAAATTAATGGATTTTAATCTCTTTACCAAAGCCATTAACTTTGGAGTAGCCGAATGTTTTGGTGTGTAAGACCATGGTACATTGATAACCATATGATTTTAGCAAATCACCACTATCAATAGATTTGATTTGTCTTTACCAAAAGTCGCACTTTTGGACTAGTTAGTTCTTTTATCTAATGGTGAACTAATTACCAATAATGGTTTTTCCATGACTTTACCACAAGCCATTCTCTTGTGGGCTAGCCAACTCTTCACATTAAGCGATATGGTGAGTTGATTACCATACAACTTATTAGCAAGTTGTCAACTAAAAGCGGATTTGAGATATCTTTACGAGCCGTTTGCTCATGGATTAGCCAATCCTTTTGTAACCATGGTGGATTGATAACCTATTGATGTTACCATCTCAAAACCATTTATTCAACCTTTGTTTCAAAATATTTATTACTTAGCAAAAGGTTTCTTCTAAAAGCATTTAAGCGGTTTATTTCGCAAGCAAGACTTTGACGAAAGTACTTGTCGATCAAGAATACTTTGAATAAAAGTATCGATATATCAAAAAGTATTTATTTAAATAAAATTCATACCAGTTATTGATCATCCTCAGCAATAGTAGTCCAGTTTATAAACAAATTGATGACCATGAGAGCAGTTTCATTATCCTCTTCTACTTCCATTCCATGCTCTAGCATCCTTATAAGATCAACAGTGAGAGGATATCTTCTATCTGCAAACATGTGAATCATTGTCCCATTTTCCAGTTCTAGAACATGTACTCCGGATTCTTCAAAGAATCTCCAACAAACAATTTCCCATTGCTCTTGGTTCTTCCAAATTTCATCACTGCTCTGTTCTTCAGTTTCCCATGCTGTTGTGAGATCTCCAAGTAAAACTAAACTAATTCCTTCTGATGGATTATGTTCAACATAGTCTCACACCAAATGATATAGATGAAATAAATCCACTCTGTCAATTGCATGCAGTACATCCCATAGCCTATTGAACACTTTGAAACTTTCATCATCTCTGTGAAACATCATATAACTTCCATCTTTGGATTTCACAACTTCAAAAACAGTAATCTGAGATCTGTTCATCTTCATATCAGCATCTTCTTTAGATTATTCAAAGTCTACTACTCTGATATAATTTCTTAGTTCATCCCTAGTCTCGCCTAGCTCAACTTTCTTTCTTTGAAGACCGTTGATCAACTTCGCTTTTCCTTTTCTTTTCAAACTTTTCTTTCTTTCGACTTTCAAGTAGCTTCATCTTTATAATCTTTGATGCTTGCAACATCCTTCTTATAAGCTTCTCTCTCAAACATCATATAGTCTTTTCATATCAACATAATTCACACGCAATCCCTTATACCCTCTAGCTTTCAAATAAGCCATCATGGCATTCCTTTCTTTAGCAAGATTTGGTCTTCTAGGCATAAAAGAAACAGGAGTAGGTGACTGTAATGGTTCAGTATCTGGTTCAACATTCAATTCTTCTTGTAACTTCCTAGCTACCTCTTCATTCATTGCTTCTTCATTAGTCACTTAAGCCTCTACTTCAGCATTAAGCTCTTCTTGGACCTTTTTAGCAGCTTCTTCATTCCTAGCAACTTCAATTGCTCTAATATCTGCCAAAGTTAGCTTTTTCTTCTTAGTTTCTACCAGAATACCCTTTCCTTTATCCTTAGGATCAATTGCGATTGAGCGCTCTTGTTTGTTCCTCTGCAACTTTAGAAATAGTAATGACCCTTGGTTTTGATAAATCATGCAATATAGTTGCAATTAACTCATCATCACTAGCAAGATGTATTCTTAGAGGTGTATCAGCTTCTTCTGGTATAACATTGTTGAGGACCACTTGTTCTTCATATGGAATAGTTGAAGGACCACTTCCTCTTCAAAGTCTAATACCCTTGGTGAAACCAATTTTGTCTGTGAGATCCAAATGAAAGCAAGACTTTGTTGTTCAGTACCTTGATCTTCAGACCTTTCTTCTTCAGTACTTTCAATAACTACATGCTCATCAGTACCTTGAGACTCTTTTTCCTTAACCATATCTTATTTCAAATTCTTTTCTTCTAAATTCCTCCCCAATTGGACAGAAGATGGTGTAGGAACCCTTTTGCTTTTGGTTTTCTTCTTAAACTGCCTTCGGCGCCTGTGTTATTCCTTAACCCATAAGCGATAACGTTTGATAAAAGGCGTAACAAAATTCTTTAACCTCTTATACTTGAGCATCAACCGCTTAATCTGTTTTGCTTGAGTCTCAGTAGTCTTCTTCAACTTGACCAACTCCCTTGTCAAAACATAATTATCCAAGGTTAACTCTTCAGGTGAGATAGTATGAGAAGCATCTCCTTGAACTGGTGAATGTTCCTCTGAATTAGAAATAGGAACAGAGTGTTTTGGAGATGTAGAAGGTGAACCTGCAACTTTTTCTTGAACTTCAATACTTAGAGAAGCAGTATCACGAGTTGCAGTACCTGCTTGAGATGCAGCACCTTCTGAAGATGCAACACTTTGAGAACCAGGACTTGCAGAAGAAGTACTTTCATGTGCAGTACCTTCACTAGTTTCATCATCTTCAACATCAGCCCTAACAGCTTGAACAACTTCCATCATGAAGTAGTTAATGGTGTATCTAGACCTCTGAATAAATCACTTCTTCAATCTTTGCTTGTTGTACAATAACAGGAAGTAAATATGTAGGCTTAGGTACATCAGCAAGTTGTTTGTTCAGAAAGACTTGTACAAACCTAGGATACATTAACCATTTTGATCCATGAGTAATGTGAGAAAACATGCCATCCGTAATAAGCCTTGAAAATTGAAAACACGATCGTAGCTAATCCCACCATAGCGATGCTATGTTTGATCCAAATTGCTCCCATGAAGTACTTTTAGCACTTATACAATGAAGCAACACATGTACTAAAACTTCCATTGAGGACAAAATAGTTGTTTCTGAATGTTTGTTCATTAAAGACCCTTCATAACCAATATGTCCAAAAGTTTCCTAAATCAACTCCTTAGCAAAACGAAGAGCCCTTCTTCATCATTAAACAACAAGTCTTCTCGAATAGATGCTTGAGAATCTTCAGTTCTTCCAACAACGGTAGCCTAATATAAAATTCTTCATTCTCCATATTATCCTTGCGGTAGCCCAAAATTCTTGAATCCAAGGTTCAATAATATCCTACTCAACTAAAAGAGCATAACCGATTGGCGACCCAATAAGATAATCAATAATGTCATGAAAAGCCACATTCGCCTCGGTCTTGTCCAAATTAGCCACCATATTGTGCTTTGAAACAAGAGGGTCGATTCGCCATTGATGAATAGATGAGCACGGTTAAAAGATATGATCGAGTAATAAAGAGATGGTGAATGGTGAGATAAAGAAGGAAAAGATTCTAATGTATCAATATTAGAGGGAAACACGGAAAGTAGTTATTTATAGGTGGGATTTGAAAAATCACAGCCCATAATAACAAAGTTACCGTTACTTGTAATTACCCCTCAATATTACCGTTGGAACAGTACTTTAATACGACAAACAGTACTTTCCACATAAGCAGTACTTTCCAAGCAGTACTTTAAAAGCAGTACATTCCGAAATTCCTCTGTAAAAACTAAGTATACATACATATCCTCCCCTTAAACAATGCATAGGACTATACCAATAGTAAATAGTCCTCCCCTTAAATGTAGCTTAATAACTAATATACTCCAAAACATCTGACAGAAACTCCTTGTTTCCTGTCATGCTCACAGAACAACCATTATCAACAATAAAATGATCTTTAAGCTCCTCTTATGGGTTGCCATGTCTAATAAGATGAAAGAGTTAGTTGCTTTGAGGAACCCAAGCCACATCGACTTGTGTTCCCCTTGGAGTGACATACTTACATTCGTAAGTATGTAGTCTCCATCGCTTTTAAAGCATGATCCAAGATTATCTTTTGATTCAAAACTTGTGGATTTTCAACAAAACTTTCTTTTACAAATTCATTCTCTTTGTCTTGTATCACAAAACATCGATTCACTTTTTGTTGAAAGTACGGTTTGTCCCTCAAAGAAGACTTTCCTTTTAACCCATTCGGTTTAACAGTTGGTTCTCGTGATCTAGATCCCTATGTGAATTATAGTACCTTCTAGGTTGATAATAGTGAGATCTCCTAGGGTTCCTATTCCAAGTAGTGTGAAAAGCCTTGTGTTGAGTTAGCAATACTTTGAGAAGGTCTTGCTTGTGAAGGTCTTGGTTGCCTAGAAAAGATCTTCTCGGTGAGGGTACCTATGGTCCGGTGAGAAATTACAATGATTTACCCTATTTGAATTATTCAGATGGTTTGTGCTCTCTAGATTTTGGTTGGTAGACCTATTCTTTGAAACTTGCTTAGATATTCGAGTGCGGTCACAATCTTTGATTAAGTGATTAGGACTATAACACACAAAACACAGTTTTTCACCCATACTTCCAAAGTGTCTACTCCTATGTCTATGACCAAAACTATTTTGCCTTCTAGGTGAATGATTAATCTGTTATGACCAAAGTTATCCCAAAAGGTTTAGCAAGACTGTTTTGAAAAGGATTTCTGAAGGTATCGCTTGTGGAGCAATACTTTGAGTCAAGGTACCGCTTGACTTTGTACATTGGTATTAACGGTTTCTTTTGGGGTTTCATCCTAGATTGACCAATAAGCTTCTTCCTAAACTCAAGGTCGTCTACACCAAATCGAGAAACATCGGGCCTAGGGGTTGATGAATTCATGGGATGGGAACGCATGATAACCAATGTCTTTCTTAAGCTCGGGAGGTGAATCACTAATTGAACCCTCATTACTAGATGTGTCTACATAATTAATGAGTTCATCATCACTAGTGGTTATGTCTTCATCCTGATCACTAGATATGTTCTCTTCCATGTTAGTAAAGTCCATACCAAATCCTAAGCCGGTTCTAATGTAAGCCCTTCTGCTTTTCAACATAAGCAACATGAGACAAGTTTTATTCTTTCCAGCATCAAACTTAGCTAACATATCATCCTCTCCTTAGTTAGTTTCTCAATTTCAACAATTTACGCTTTAGCTTCCATTCACTAAGTTTTAAACGGTAATCTTGTTGTTCATATTTTTCACCAAGCCATTTCATTATTTTCATGAGTTAATATTTTGGCTTCCATAGACTCTAAAGTGATTTGATAACCGCTACCTCGGACCTAGCCTTAACACGCTTATCTCTTTCGTAAACATAAGCATTAAATACTTTTGATAAAGATCATGACAATTAGAACATACCTCGTTGATAGGAGTTGATGCGGCTTCATCGACATCTTTAGGTTTGTTGAAATCGGTTTCTTCTTAGTCGAGTTTCCACACAAGCTCGATACCACTTGTTGGATCGATGTACTCTAACAAAACTAACTTAACTAGCTTGTTTAAGGTTTAATAACCTCGGATAAATCCTAAGTTATTAACAATGAAACACTGAATAATCTTTATTAAGTACGCGGAATTTACTCAATAAATCTAAGAAGAACAACTTTATTAATAACTCTAAATCTGCTTCTTATGCAGATACTTTAACAACTCTAAGAATATCGAACTCTCTAACTCTAAACAACTTGTAATCGTAAACTCTAAGACTTGTGAATTCGTACCTCTCTAATGCCAATCTAGGGGTCCTTTTATAGGCTCAAGGATAACCCTAGTCGGTTTACAATAATGTATCCATGTACGACAAGTAATCTATTCTATAATTACAAGACTTTCCATAAACGAATAAACAGTTCTTTAACTCTTGCAGTACTTTGACTTTATCTTTAGCAGTACTTTGACTTTTTGACTTTGTCCAGTTCTTTGCCATTCTGCAGTACTTTGTAAATCTTCAGTACTTTAATTGTTCAGCACTTTCATATCCCAACAGTTATAAAATTATTTATGCGCTTTTTAATTTTGTTTATACATTGAATGCATTGTATACTTTATACATCATAAGTTGCCCAGAAGTACAAACGTGTGGGACCCAGTTGCCCAAGATTTATGTACTTTTTAATAATAAAATAAGATCATACTTTTTTACTAAAAGACAAAAATTGTCAGTTGCCCAACATTGAAAGTCAAAGTTGCCCAACTAAAGATCTAGTACACTTGTACTAGGTAAGTACAATGTGGCCCCACAAAATGAGACACATGTCATTTATTTAGGATAATTGCCCAAATATTGAGTTAGGAGAGTTGCTCATGGGGCATTATGAGAAGTGAAAAAAAAGTGGGGCATTTGGGGTAAATTAGTTGGGCAATTGGGGCATTTAGAGAATTTGCCCTTTTTGCAATCCTTAAAAGGTTTTTTCTTTTTTGAAAATGACGAAGACGATCGAGGATTATAATGACAAATACTGAAATCAATGATGACAAACGGTCGATGATTATGATAGATGGATGTGATGATGTTAAACAAGATGAAGATTACCATCGATGCATAAATGCTGTCACCTTTATCGTTTGCATCTACATATTGTTAGAACTCATACAATCAAAGGATCAAAAATTAAAATTTAATCAATATAAGCCATAATTCTGAATGAGAAGTCAAAATGAAATAGAAAAAAAATCATGCATCATAAATAACAAGAATAAAGAATTAGTTGTAAGTTATATGCTGTAAGCTGTTAACTGTAAGCTATAAGTTGTAAACTGCAAGTCTGTTAACATGAGCTACAAGTTGTATCTTTTTTTTCAATAAAAGTGTTTGATAAGTTAGCTGTTAACTGTAATTATAAGATGTAAAATGACATAAAAAACGACATATGTATAATTGTAAACAAATGTAAAAAATAAAACTAATAAATTAATTTTATTAATAATAATCGTAGTGCTTAAACACAACATGCTTGTAACGGTTATTGAGGATGCAATCTATATTGATGTAGCACTATCATTACGGATTCGTTTAATCTCATTAGATGTTTATTGAGAGACATTTTCAGTTTTCATGACGACGAGCATCGTGAAGTTTATCAGGTGTTATGTAATTTGGATGTTGCTCGATCGTAGTAAATATAATATATTCTTCATCACTATTATGAATTATGCAAAGCTAATGCGGCCATGATACCATTAATTTGAGTTTGCACAATAAACTGAGCATTCTACCAAGTATTTCTCGCCATTTCTTTAAAATGTCAAATGACCTCCCAATATATATCATTATTGTTAATCATATCAAATAACAAATCTAAAAAATGTAGTTTTAGCATAGTGTTACAACATATCCAATATTTATGTTGGGTTCAGTGAATACCCAAACCCCTTAATCTAGTATTTGAATAGAAAATACCCTAAGTGTTTAGATCCTTAAACACTAAACAAGTCACTGAGCTCATAACCACTCAGTGAGCTGTCTTCGGGATACTCAGTAAGAGATAAAGAAGAAGTCTCCACTCGAGAAGGCGGAACTTAAGGGGTGAAGACTGAGTCAAGAAGAATATGGTGGATTCAGTGAGTGATGACAATAACTCACTGAATCCCGAAACTCCTCACCAACTACTATCATTGAAGACAAATTGAAGATGAAGACTGAAGGCTAAAGAAGACTGAAGAATGAGCGGGACAAGACGGGACAAGTTTGAACAGATAAGACCAAGTCCTTATCAACCAAAGTCAAACTTTCTCTGAATCGCTAACTACCAGGCTCAATGTCATCACAGACTAGAATAAAGCAGCCTTGTCACTTACTCTAAATAGCCAATGTAAACAGAGACAAAATATATCAGTATTTTCTCTTCTGCAACCTGTTAGTTTGTCCTCTAGGATAGAGTTAAAAACCATACTTGTATAAATAGCATAAGAGATGGAGTGAAAGATTTCAAGCTTGTGCATTAATTGTAAAACACACACACAAGCTATCTTTCACTCCTCCAAATACAACTTTGTCCCTGAGATAGCTCAGTGGTTCCTGTGTAGTTGTGCTTAGACTTAGCCTAAGCTTCGTGAGGAGTTACACCATACTTGTCATTTCAATCCCAAGTACTATTCCGCAAGTCTTGGGTAATGTATTCTTTTTGATTCGTTTTAATAAAGAATATAAACGTTGAAAATTACTTAGCGTGTTTTTACTTGCATTACTTCAGTCATTGTTCACAATTAGTCGTTTTAAATTGTTTTAAAACTAACTGTGAAACGGGAACAACAAGTGGTATCAGAGAAAGGCTGATTATAAAACTTTTTCTAAAGCCGTTCTAAAACGTTTTTAAATCAGGATCTTAATGGCTGAAAGTGATGTGCCCCAACTTGTCGATAAAAAGGGTGGAGCCTATGCTGTTGTTGCCCCTCGACTAGAAGTTAGCAAATTTAAAAAAATGGAAAAAGCGAATGCTTTGCTATTTAACTGGGATGGAACCTTACTACATTAAGTGTATTAATGAAGGTCCATTTATCCCAAAGACTGCTGAAGGTTTGCCTAAACACAAGCTCGATGGACTCGGGGACGAAAGGAGAGTGGTCAACCAGGACCAGAGGCTCAAAAGCATCATCATATCTTGTCTTCCTGATGATGTCATGGAGTCTGTCATAGGCTGTAGTACAGCTAAACAAACCTGGAATGACCTGGTCCACATCTTTGAAGGTCCCTCAGATACCAAGAAAAATAGGATTATGGACCTGAAACTTGAGTACAATACCTTCAGGGCTAAAGACTCAGAAACTCTCTCTCAAACTTACACCCGGTATAAAACTTTGTTAAATGAATTATCAAATAATGGTGTAAAGTTGTCCAAACATGAAATCAATGTTGGTTTTATCAATAGTCTCCCTGAGAAGTGGTTGAATTTTTCTCAGGGACTTAGGAATGCTAACCATATCCAGAATCTTGAACTTCCTGAAATTTATGGGAAATTTGTCTATGAGGAAAACCTCATAAACAGACGATACCCTGGCTTGAAAAAGTCTCAGGAAGTCAAGAAGTCCCTGACCACCACTTCAACACCTGTATCAACTGCTTTTTATTCTAACAGTGTGGTTCAAGATTTTCAGGAAAGTTCAGACGATAAGGCTGATGAGAGAACAAGCGAGGAGAACCTGAACGACTTAAACATTGAGTTTTAAGAAAGTCCACTCCTTGCTAACTCTAAAAGGTTTATACGAAGAAACAAAAGTTTTTCAAATGCTAAAGCTAATGAGGACACTGAATGTTTTAAGTGTCACAAAAGAGGTCATTTTGCCAAAGACTGTTTTTCAAAAACTATTTCTGAGCCCTCTTACAAACCCTCAGGGTCAAACCAATCCTCAAGCTTTAGCAAATTTCTACCAAAAGTCTATCAGTCTCATCAAAATTTCCAAAACAAGTCTGACCAAAACAAATCTGTCGATTTTGAAGCTAAGTATAGGAAAGCCAAGGCTAAACTAGAACTTCTTGAGGCCACTCCCTCAGAAACAACAAACAATGTTAAATCATGCGGGGTAAAACCAAGGGCACAGTAGTCAAGTCTTTGGCGGGATGAAGAGCCGCCTCCTCGAGACGATGAAATGGTGCAAGTCAGTGCACTGATGGCTCTCTCAGAAGAGGACAAGCTAGCTGTCGGAAAGAATCATGCTAGGAATGGTGAATAGGTCAACATCACAATGAAGAAGGTAAACATATTACTTTCTATAGATGATGATTCTGATTGGCAGTCTTTCATGAACTATATCAATGTAGACCTTAAGTTTGTAGAAGAGCAACGATTAAATATTTTTTCAAAATACAACAAGTTAAGTTTTGAATTAAACAAGTGTAGGGATGAATTGCTTCTTTTAAAACAAGCCAAGCTTGAGGCTGTTACACTGCAAATTCAAAACACTGAATTAGTTAAATGATATCAAGCTCTTCAAGAAGAACTTAAAAAGGAAAAAGATGTCATTGAATGCTGGACTGCCAAGAATCCTAGAGTCTTTGACACAGTTAAGGCTCCCAGTAGCAAAAAGAGAATCATAGGTGAAGATTATCTCCCTGATCCTCTCAGTGGAGACCAAAGTCCAAAACCATTCGTGCCTGCTGGTACGCTCTCCAAAAAGGAGTTAATGCCTAAACCCAGTTATTGGGTTGAAAGGGTAAACCCTGAGAGTAAGATTCTAAATTTCGATTCTGGAAGGATTCTTGAGCCTGAGAGTCAAGCTCTCAAGAGTATGCTTGGACTCCCTGATGTACCCAAAAGTACTGAACACATCACTAAGTCTGAAGCTGAATCCGAAGCAACGCTTCCACCACTGAAACCTCTTCAGGGTGCTGCACCTAGCTCTGAGCTTACTCCACTGCACTTCAACCGTCACTCTCCAAAAGAAAAGTCAGGTCTAGGCAGAACTATTTTGAAAAAACCAACAAAACCAACCCAAGAAGACTATGTTCCCACTGAGACTTCCACATCTTGATTCCTCACCAAGGCGGACTAAATCGAGCAATTGATGAACTTGTGAGGAAGTTGGTGACAAGATGGACTCCATCGAAAAAGCTCCCGATTAAATAATCAAGGAACCAAAGTCGACCTCCTCTAGTTCATCAAAGTCAAAATCAAACACCAAGCCTAAGCAGAAGTGTGATATGTGCCATTATACCGCCATACCGCGATAATTGCTCTGTAATCCTTTTTGCATGATCCGCAAAAGGAAGATCCTGAACTCGACCACTTACGGTATGTAAGTTCATTCAGTGAAGCAACTCATACCAACTCAGGTCATCAGTATGCTTCATCCTCAAAGCAGGGTCAAAGACCTAAAGCTAAACCTTTTCCTCCTTCCCCACATTGTGGCTTTAATGATCATCTTGTTGATGACTGTCTCATGAACTATTGCTGTGATATATGTGGAAATCCAGCTCATGAGACGTCTCAGCATGATAGAGTCATCCAAGCAAGGAGAAGTTCAAAACAACCCCGCATCACTGAGTCTTCCTCAGTAAGCAAATGCAAAACATGTGGTAGCATACTTCACTTGACCACTGACCATGAATCAATCGCTAAGTTCAAACAAACCATGAGACCCAAGCCCACTAGTAAGTGGGTCAGCAAGAGAAACTAATTCAGTTTACTATTTGTGCAGAGACACGCCAGGGAGCCCATTTGGCATCTAGATAGAGGATGTTCAAGGAGCATGACTGGTGTCAAAGAGTATCTGCACAAGTATGTAAAGGAACCAGGACCCAAGGTAGTATTTGGTGATAACTCATCATGTCCCACTGAAGGTTATGGTTCAGTAAATTGCAATGGTATAGTTTTCTCTAAAATAGCTTATGCCAATGGTCTGAAATACAATCTTATCAGTGTGAGTCAGTTATGTGATGCTAAGTACATAGTAAAGTTTAATGATAAACAATGTACTATTTTCAATGCCAACAAAGAAGTTGTTTTGATTGCTCCTATGAGAGATGATGTATATGTTCTTGACATGTCAACTCTCTCTCAGAATGGAACATGTCTCTTTGCCAAAGCCACTGAAACTGTCAACTGGCTGTGGCATAAGAGACTCTCACATGAACTTCAAAATATAAACAACTTGGCAAAACAAAACAAAGTCCTTGGTTTACCATCACTTTGGTTTTGCAAAGATAAACCATGCTCGACTGTGAAAAAGGCAAACATCATGAGCATCGTTTAAAACAAAACAAAATTTCTCCATCAAAGTTGCTTGCACCTCTCGTGATATGGATCTATTTGGACTGTCTGGCCCAAGATCAATCCAACATGAGAAGTATACTCTTGTCATTGTTGATGAGTTCTCAAGATACACTTGGGGTATACTTTCTTTCCAAAAGAGACAGTAATGATACAATAATGTCATTCATCGGGAAGATTGAAAATCGAATGACATTCTTGTTAAACAAATCGAAGCCGACAATGGTACTGAGTTCATAAATCAAGAGCTTGAGAGTTTCTGTGATGAAAAAGGAATTTCCCAAAATTTCTCATCTCCTTATACCCCTTAACAGAATGGGGTAGCTGAAAAGAAAAACAGAACTCTCATTGAGGCTGTCAGAACCATGTTAAATGACTCAGCTCTCTCAAAGCACTTCTGGACTGAAGCTGTCAAAATAGTCTGTTACACTCAAAATAGGGCAATCATTGTCAAGAGGCATAACAAAAACCCATATGAGATCTTCAAACGAAGACTTCCTGATATCAGCTATTTTCATGTGTTTGGGTGTCCTGTGTTCATTCACAATCACAAGGATCACTTAGGTAAATCTGACGCAAAAGCTGATGATGGATATTTCTTAGGCTATTCACTGATATCCAAAGCCTTCAGGGTGTTTAACACCAGAAGACAACAAGTTGAGGAAACCTTTCATGTCACCTTTGATGAAACCTCAGAAAGCATCAAATTCACCAATACCTCAGTGGAAGAAATAGGAATTGATGTCTCATCAAGATACCCCCTGATGAGTTCAATACTGAAATCAATTCCTCATATCAAGCTGATGCCGATATCTCATACTATGTCTTGCCTCACAACCTACCTCAACCAACAATTAGTGAATTCATTGATAATCAATCAGTCCCCACTAGGATAGGTAATACTGAACAAAATGTTCAGGAACCTGTAATTCATGAACCTCAACCTGAACAAAGCATCTCAACAGATGATTTCAATGATTTTGTGGCTCCTGCTCCTGAACCCATTCTTGAGTTTCCAGTGACCTCATCAAGCTTAGATCCTAGACCACAATGTAAGTGGACAAGATCTCAAGACATTGAGCTCGTGAATATTATTGGTGAACCCACTGAAGGCATGCTCACAAGAAGTATGGCTGCTAAGTTATCAGCAGCTTCAGCCAATGAATGTCTATATGCTGATTTTCAATCAGAAATAGAACCCAAAAGTGTCACTGAAGCTCTAAAACATCCTAGCTGGGTTCAGGCTATGCAAGAAGAACTTTAACATTTTGATAGAAACAAGGTCATGACCTCGGTCAAATGTCCTCAAGATGTCATTATCATAGGAATGAAGTGGGTTTTCAGAAACAAGACTGATGGAAACGACACTGTCATTAAAAAAAAGCCAGACTTGTAGCTAAAGGTTACAGTCAACAAGAAGGCATTAACTATGATGAGACATTTGCTCCTGTTGCAAGAATGGAAGCCATCAGGATCTTCTTTGCATATGCAACATACATGAACTTCAAAGTTTACCAAATGGATATAAAAAGTGTATTCCTAAATGGTGAACTCAAGGAAGATGTGTATGTTCAGCAATCATAACGCTACACGCGTCGTTCGGGGTCAAAGAAACTTCCTTTTCGTCGAGCAAAATTTTCAACACCCTAGGAAGTGAACCTAATCATTGTAGTGTAGTATTAGGGTAAGCCACGGGAATTGATATCGTTCTCTAGGGGAATAGGAATGCTAGTGAGAAGTTACTACGCTAAGGTTGGGGTTGAGGAAGATTATTTGTTTTTATCTTTTTATGTTTTTTAGGAAATGGAAAGGTACGAATCTCAGGGTTTAGATTTGGGGGGTTGGTATTTCTACCGATTACTCTTCTTATCTAATTATCTAATCTAGTGGGTAGTCTATGTCTAATTATTGTGTGCTTGTATGATGATTTAAAGATGTGTTTACTTAGGTTTTATTATTCCTTAATTATCTCCTATTGATGGTTGAATTGTCACGTCCTTATTCTTAATCGCGTTGTGTGTCTAAGGTCGTAGGGTATGCGTTTATCCCTAACTCTTTGAAACTACCAAAGGTTATTGCCTACAAAATCTCTAGGATTTATAAACTTAACACTAAGGTACTCTTCAGATGGTTTAGCCTATAATGACTCTAGGTAACTGTAAGCTAAGGTTCACAAAGATTAATCAAGCATTAACTACACAACGGATGACCTATCGCAATACTAGATCATTAACAATTAAGATAAGAGACAACCAATCAATATTCAATAATTAAGTTTCATATTCCCTAAGCAAACACACAAGTAAATTAATGGGACATGGGAAACATGCAAGCATACACACAATTAATTGAAGACATACTTGAATTAATGAAGTAAAACACTTATCTTGATGTAATATAGGGTATGGAACCTAAAATCTTGTACAAGACGCCTTGGTTCGGTTTAGGTTTTACTCCAAAGATTACACACCGAAAACTAAAAATTGATTTTATATATAAGATTACACATGCGACGGCGTCACCTTTAATTTGTGGCCGTCGGTCGCCGTTATTAGGGTTTCGTCTTGGCCACGTTAGTCTTGCGACGGCGTCACCTTATGCCTGTGACGCCGTCCCTTCAATCTCGGCGTCGTCGGATCAAATCTAGGCCGTCGAGTTGCGACGCCTACTCTTTTAAAACACAAGCCGTCACTTGTATATGAGCAATTTGGCTCTTGAGTCATCACAAAATTTGTCCGACGACTTCTCAAATAGAATCGACGCGTCACTTGTAACTCCCGATGCCGTCCCTTAAGTTCCAGTGACTGAGTGTCTCGATTCTTGACTTTGGCCATTTTCTTCAGTATATTCGCGCCTTTTCGTCCGAATAAGTGTCATTCCAACATTTTGCCTTCAAGATACCTAAAAGTGAAAAGGAACGATATTAAGTAATAACGGATACAAAAGTGATCAAATAAGGGCTTAAACGACCCTCAAAAGGTACATTTTAAAACCTTATCAAATATCCCTACACTTGGTATTTGCTTGTCCTCAAGCAAATGTGCTTTAACAAATCAATTTATAAGTTAGAGGTCATGAAGCATTAGTTTAGAATGATTCACAACACATATAAGCCCCGCAAAAGTCATAACAAGCACGGAAATTACATACTAGCACCTCACATGGGGTGTTTGGATACTCACATCTCTCGGGTGTATATGAAATGTAACAAGTTGGAAATGGAAGATAAACACTCATTAACCGGTCCTAGTACATAGATTACCATAGGCTTGAGACTAGATCAAACCTCCATCGCTTTGGCGTAAGCACCTAGGAAAGACAATCCAAGAGGTCTTTTAAAGGGTTTTAATGATATGCTTATGGTAGGGAAACAAAGGGTTTGGTGGGATAGGCCATTTAGTGGTGGCAAGTCAAAAATCTTTATGTTACAAGCATGCGAAGAATGGCGTTGCTAAGCCAAGACTCGACACTCTAGACTCTATATAACTAAAACAAACAAACATAAATTTAAGGATAGATGTAGGATGGTAGCCCGTATGTGTTTTTTTTTTCAACACTCTATTTTTTTTCTTTTTTTCTCTTTTTTTCTGCTAATTTTTTTTCGATTTTTTTTTCATACACTTTTACTCTACCATCCTCTACAATAACATCAAAATGATAGGGATTTATAGGCACATCCCTACACTTGAGTTTTTATTATTCTAACACTAATATGACCCGAATTGAAAAGATCAAAACACTTGGAGTACATTATTATGCAAATAAAGGGAATTTGAATTTAACGTTCCCTTCCCGTCATCTCATAAAATTTTAACTTTTCCCATGAGTCCCAATTGTCCCAAAACTGTGTACAAAGGATATGACTCGACTTAGCAACTTATGCAAGCAACTAGATAATTGAACTAAAGGTTAAGTGTGATAACAATAATGCACTAAAAGTGAGTGCATACAAGGTAGGCTAAGGCGATTTGGGTGTACATTTGGGGGTGGGGTGTAAACAATGCTCTTCATTGCTATTCCAGAAAACCGAAACATCACGAGAACCGCGAAAAGGATAGGCTCTGAGTGTTTAACTAGCGGTATCGTGTACTAAATATGAGTACAACGCAAAGGTGTGGGGGAATTACTCAACCGATGTGGAAGAAGTAATTATATTACGGGTATCAAACAAGGGTTATCCTAATGCCTCTTATCATTTAGTTATTCCTAACTACACAAGTGTAGTCTCACTAGCGATCTCGGGATGCATCACAAAACAAGTTCTAGAATCTATTATACTACCGGTTCACACTCTAAGCATCAAAGATGAATGCTTTAATTCCTACTAATCTAAGGGTGATCCTCACATTTTGGGTGGAATTTAAGTGGTAAAAGGTTTTTGTGCTAGTCATATAATTTCCTATCCATGAGACGCTTTATTAAGACTAATGGCCCACTCCTATATGTCATGAAAAATTTTAAATTTGGTGCCAAAATTACCCTAACCGACATCTTCTCATGGTTTCTTACGTAAATGCAATTGGACAAAGCAAATATTCAAGGATAAGCATAGTTTCAAAGTTCCCGTTTTATTTTCCCTCCCTACACTTAAACTGAACATTGTCTCCAATGTTCCCCAAAAGTATCAATAGTTACGATAATGGAAGGTAATAAAAGATGAAAGAAACTAATACTCCCCTGATTAGCTCGGTAGGATCCGTGTAAAGTGGTGGTTACATCTTTCTTCAAGAAGAACGTTTGCGTGAAAAGCTCCTTCTCATCTTATGTATCTTCTTCTTGGTAAATTAAACCTGCACACTTGAAGAAAACAAATGAAACCTTCGCGTAAAATCGGCGGTAATAATATATATAGGACTCTACTAAACTAGGATATAATGCTTGTGGAATGGATGTTTACAAAATTTCTGGAAAATTAAGACACGAAAATTCCAAAATTTATAAGTAGCTTAGAAAGCGAGAAAAAGTAATCGATTGTTTACGCTCCTTCTCGCGCCGTCGGTTATCCCGACAAAAAGCGGTGCGATTTTCGGAAAAATTACGGAAAATTTACATCTTTAGAATCGGAAAAACTTCACGCAAAACATCCATTATGACTCGATACAAGCATTTGACTCGAACAAACACACATGTATATCTTTTAATTAATTGAAATTCTCATGTTTACGTTTCTTTTGGCGTGTGTAATCCTCCTACACTTATCCCTTATGTAAAATACCTTTATATGTAATTAAGACGAGGTTAAAGAAAAAATAAAGCATTTTTACAAATTTAAACATGAGAATAAATAATCGATAAAAGATACACGACACAAACAAGCAAACAATTATGCATGGGTTGCCTCCCACGAAGCGCTTTTCTTTATTTATGAGTCTTGTAGCTAGACTCGAAGTCGTGCCCCTACGTGACTTCATTATCGTCACCTTCTTCCTTCGCTCGTCCTTCATCACAAGGGCGTAGTTGTTGTATGCTCACCGTGGATTCCGTGCCCACGTTGTCTATTATGGTAACGGTTTTATCCTTTACATTAGTTTCCTTTACCGTATAAGGCCCAAACCATCTTGGTTTGTTTCTACCTCGTAATGCACTTATTCGTGATTTGTATAAGAGTACTTTCTCTCCCTTTAAAAATTCCTTAGGGTTCTTTTGTGTTTGTGGTATTGAAGTGGGATTATTTCCTAACTTTTTATCGCGCTTCCACAATGTTGCATGTAGTCCTTGAACCATGAAATCTCTAAGCCCTTTTTCCCAATCGTTCATTTTCTTCTTAACCACATTGTTAGGGACTTGTGGATTCTCATCCGTAATCTTCTCCATGATCATAAGAGGATACCTTGGAACAATGGGTATCCTAGTGTACCCTTTGCCGCTTTTAAGTATCATGATTCCCTCCCCGCATTTGATGGTTGCTTTGGCAGTGGCCAGAAAAGGTGTCCCAAGAATGAGTGGCATGTTTCTATCTTCCTCAATGTCTATGATCACGAAATCCACCGGATAAACGATATTAGCCACCTCTATTAAAACATCCACTGCGATTCCTATGGGGTAGACATAGGTGTGATTTGCTAAGGAAATGTTAAGATCATTGAAGCTCTTAGATTAGGTCTAATATTATATCTAGGAACACATAATAATGAAAGCGGAATATTCAAACATAGAATCAACATTATTATGAACAAGGTTTTTCATTATCATAAACTAACTAACTAACTATAATAAAGATCAAAGACTTGATCTAACACTAACTAACTAAACCCTAGGCGTTTTCCCTACGCCTAGGTTCCCACACACACACACCTTTAGACATCTACATCTTGTACGTCCTCTAAAACTAATGACCCTATATCTCTTTATATACTAGAGACATCTAGGGTTTACAAGAGGAATCATAATAGAATTAGGAAACTAAATATTCTTTTAAGCATATCTTCTAGAATCTTCTAAATCCTCCATCTTTTTGTAGTTTCTCTTCTTGTCACTTTTAGTCCTTCATGTTTCATTCTTCTTGTTTTGTATCATCAAATCTATAATAGACCCAACAATCTTCCCCTATTTGATGATGACAAAACAAACACGATTCTTGTACGAACTTCCCTAGACTAAGTAGCAGAAGTTGAGATAATTAAATCTCACCATAAATGAAACAATCTTCCCCTTGACTTAAACATGTCACTCAAACATCTCTTCCCCTTTTTGTTATCAACAAATAGGGAACGTATGCAAATAATGATCTTGACCACCACGAACAAATATCATACTTCCAATCTAAGACTTCCAATGCTTCAAATCGCCCACCATTACGCACCATAGGAAAAATGGATTTAAAACAATAGAAACTGCAACTAGCAGTAGTAATAATGATCAACAGTAGTAAAAATCAAACACTTCCCCTTGAGTGTTGCATGTAGATCAAATGATTCTTCAAAATCTGTAGGCTTTATGTAATGATTACTTGTGAAGAAAACCGAGTATAACGAATTTGATGAAGAAGTAGAATTTCCCAAACTTGTGTCTTAAATCTTGTACTATCCACGGAACTCCATACTTATACCCACAAAATATAAGTAGACCGCAATCCCTTGACAAGAATCCTCAACTAGTATGAGACACTGAGCACTACAATGTAACTCCTTTAAGTGATAGCCAATGTGTGCATAGAGCATCATAAGAAAAATCACACATTGCTAGATTCATCAAGCTAGATGATAAGAACACAAACCAAGTAATTCCACTTCACCTTCAAAATGAGTGATAAATAATCCTCTTCGTAATCAATTATTCAATGAATCAAATACAAGCCTTTTTGAATCCTTTTAAGAACATAAAGTTCTTCCTGTGTGTGTGAACCAAATAACCATTATGTGTGTGTGTCATCCAAAAATCCATAACCATTATCACGCTCGACTTCCCCTTAAATCGAAAACCATATGAGAAAGAATCAGTACCTTGAGCAGTACTTTGGAGAAGGAGCAGTACTTTCATCCAATCAGCAGTACTTTCAATAAAATCTTCATCCTTATGAGCAGTACTTTCATCCAATCAGCAGTACTTTCAATAAAATCTTCATCCTTATGAGCAGTACTTTCGTGTCCAAGAGCAGTACTTTCGAATTCCAAGCAGTACTTTGCTTGTAGGGGACCAATAACGCACATCAGTACTTTCAATAACGCACAGCAGTACTTTCAATACACAGCAGTACTTTCAGCAGTACTTTCACATAAAAGCTCAGATGGAAGATCCCTCCGGTGAAAAGTTAGATTGATATATAGAGAACATCCACCTAACATTTCGTTACGATCCAACGGTTAACGAAAAGTTATGATCGTTTCAAAACAGTGCTGTTGTAACCTTACGAAAATTTTTCGGTTTGCGCAGCAGACTTGACGACTTATAACTTTTGATTGAGAGCTCTAATTCACAATCCTTCGGTGAAACTTTAGATGAATATCTTGAGATGCACCAAGCAAAATTTTAGCTCGATCCAACGGTTCAATAAAAGTTATGCCTTACGGAAAGCAGTCTTTGTAGTATTACGAATTTTGATGACTTCAATTTTTCTTCCTTCTTCTTGAAAAACCTTGTAGATCCCTAGATATCACGAGCCCCTGGCTCTGATACCACATGTTAAGATCGTTGAAGCTCTTAGACTAGGTCTAATATTATATCTAGGAACACATAATAATGAAAGCGGAATATTCAAACATAGAATCAACATTATTATGAACAAGGTTTTTCATTATCATAAACTAACTAACTAACTATAATAAAGATCAAAGACTTGATCTAACACTAACTAACTAAACTCTAGGCGTTTTCCCTATGCCTAGGTTCCCACACACACACACCTTTAGACGTCTACATCTTGTACGTCCTCTAAAACTAATGACCCTATATCTCTTTATATACTAGAGACATCTAGGGTTTACAAGAGGAATCATAATGGAATTAGGAAACTAAATATTCTTTTAAGCATATCTTCTAGAATCTTCTAAATCCTCCACCTTTTTGTAGTTTCCCGTCTTATCACTTTTAGTCCTTCATGTTTCATTCTTCTTGTTTTGTATCATCAAATCTATAATAGACCCAACAGGAAAGTCTAAGATCGGTCTTAGCTGGCTTCTCCCTAGTCAACTTATTATAGATTGATAATGGCATTATGTTTACATCAGACCCTTGATCAGCTAAGGCATTTATATTATCAATGTCACCTATGCTACATGGTATCACGGAGTTCCCTGTGGTGTCTCGTTTTTTAGTTACTGTTTTTTTTAGAACCAGCTTGATCATACAGAGGTCCCATAGGCATGGTGTCATACTCTTCTTCTGTTATTTTTCCTTCAAGGGCTTCCCTAAGAACCTCATTGTACCTAAAGTTGTTCACTTGGTTAACAATGGTTTTTTTGTTAATTTCGTGCTTAAGGTAGTACTCAATGGTCTCGGGCTCATTATTAGGTTCAGCCTCCTCCCTCTTAATTTTCTCGGTTTTCTTCTCCTCAACCTTTCCATCTTTAGGCATAATGGAAATGGCGTTAACAAACGAAGTGGGAGGATAATCATTGCTTCTTACTAGTACCTTTTCGGGAACTTTTGTCTTGGTATATTCTTTTACCAGGTTCATCATTTCCGTCATCTTTGCCAGCATTTCCTCTCTTTGCCTATAAACCTCCTCTTTAAATTTTGCTAATCTCTCCATATGAGCTGCCATGTACTCCCTCATTTGTTCCTTAAAGCTTGGTGAGAGTGGTATTGGGGAAGTAGAACGTAAGCGCCGTTCGGAATTAAGATTTTGCTCACGAATTGGGGATTCGGAGAAAGGTGTTGGGTGGTTGGTGGAATTGGCGGAATTGACTATTTCCCGAGGGATTTGTACGGGGGCTCTCTTATGCCTTTCTATCAGATAATCAATCCTTCTCTCAAGAGCACTCATTTGCTCTTCGATGACGTTGGAAGATTCAAGAGGAGTTGATATGGCATTAACAACTTTAACGGGGGTTTCTGGGGATTCATTCCAATCTTCGTAGCTTCTATCGGCAAGCTCTTCTATAATATCCCAAGATTCCTTTGCGTTAAGGTTGCTAAGCCTTCCACCGGCGGCTTGATCAATGGATCGCCTTGTGATGAAATCGGTATGGTCATAGAAGATTTGGATATGAAGCCAAAGATCAATACCATGATGAGGGAATTTATCGAGTAAGTCCTTGAATCGAGTCCATGCTTTGTAGAGAGATTGGCCTTGAAGTTGTTGAAACGTCAAGATGTCTCGTCTTAGTTTAGTAGTTCTCCCCGGTGGGAAAAATTGAGCAAGGAAGCGAGAGGTGAGATTATCCCAACTTGAGATGGAGCCGGCGGGAAGTCGCTCAAGCCAATTACTAGCTTGGTCCCGTAGAGAGAATTGGAAGAGACGCAGACGCGTGGTCTCCCTAGTAGTAGCATCGAGGTCGATGGAATCGACAATTTTAAGGAAGTCCTTAAGATGCTGATTAGGATCTTCGGAATGAAGTCCATGGAATGCACATCCGTTTTGCACCAACCGGATGGTTTCGGATCGCAGGGTCGTAGTTTGGGCTTGGTTGGAAAGCTCAATGGTGTTCCTATAGCCTAGGTGGCTTGGTCTCGAGTATTCACCAAGAGTACGGCCTCTTTGCGGGTCATTTGGTGGTAGGTTGATGAATGGTGGTTGGTTATCACCTTCCATGATGAAAAGTGATGGGGTTACAAACAAAGGTCACGAAGAAGGGGGGATATACTACGAGGAAGCTAAAATGGGAAAAAAGCTACTTGATAGGAATCACAAGGAAACCTAAGCGAGGTAGACTCTAACTAGCTATTCTATTCCCAGCAAGCGCCAAAAACTTGATAACTCTACACGCGTCGTTCGGGGTCAAAGGAACTTCCTTTTCGTCGAGCAAGTTTTTCAACACCCCAGGCGGTGAACCTAATCGTTGTAGTGTAGTATTAGGGTAAGCCACGGAATTGATATCGTTCTCTGGGGAATAGGAATGCTAGTGAGAAGTTACTACGCTAAGGTTGGGGTTAAGGAAGATTATTTTTTTATCTTTTTATGTTTTTTAGGAAATGGAAAGGTACGAATCTTGGGGTTTGGATTTGGGGGGTTGGTATTGCTACCGATTACTCTACTTATCTAATTATCTAATCATCTAATCTAGTGGGTAGTCTATGTCTAATTATTGTGTGCTCGTATGATGATTTAAAGATGTGTTTACGTAGGTTTTATTACTCCTTAATTAACTCCTATTGATGGTTGAATTGTCACGTCCTTATTCTTAATCGCGTTGTGTGTCTAAGGTCGTAGGGTATGCGTTTATCCCTAACTCTTTGAAACTACCAAAGGTTATTGCCTACAAAATCTCTAGGATTTATAAACTTAACACTTCTTCGGATGGTTTAGCCTACAATGACTCTAGGTAACTATAAGCTAAGGTTCACAAAGATTAATCAAGCATTAACTACATAACGGATGACCTATCGCAATACTAGATCATTAACAATTAAGATAAGAGACAACCAATCAATATTCAATAATTAAGTTTCATATTCCCTAAGCAAACACACAAGTAAATTAGCCGGACATGGGAAACATGCAAGCATACACACAATTAATTGAAGACATACTTGAATTAATGAAGTAAAACACTTATCTTGATGTAAGATAGGGTATGGAACCCTAAAATACTGTACAAGACAGCCTTGGTTCGGTTTAGGTTTTCACTCCAAAGACTACACACTGAAAACTAAAAAATTCGGATTCTATATATAAGATTACACATGCGACGACGTCACCCTTTAATTTGTGACGCCGTCGGGTAGCCGTTATTAGGGTTTCTTCTTGGCTGCGTTAGTCTTGCGACGGCGTCACCTTATGCCTGTGACGTCGTCCCCTTCAATCTCCGACGTCGTCTGGATCAAATCTAGGCCGTCTGAGTTGCGACGCCCTACTCTTTTAAAACCTGAAGCCGTCACTTGTAAATGAGCAATTTGGCTACTGAGTCGTCACAAAATTTGTCCGACGGCGTCTCTAATAGAACCCGACGCGTCACTTGTAACTCCCGACGCCGTCCCTTCGGGGTTCAATGACTGAGTGTCTCGATTCTTGACTTTGGCCATTTTCTTCAGTATATTCGCCTTTTCGTCCGAATAAGTGTCATTCCAGCATTTTGCCTTCAAGATACCTAAAAAGTGAAAAGGAACGATATTAAGTAATAACGGATACAAAAGTGATCAAATAAGGGCTTAAACGACCCCTCAAAAAGGTACATTTTAAAACCTTATCAAGCAACCTCCTGGCGTTGAGAGTAGTGAGTACCCTGACTATGTCTGTAAGCTTGACAAAGCCCTATATGGACTAAAACAAGCTCCCAGAGCATGGTATGAAACTCTCTCAGCCTTCCTGATTCAAAACAAGTTTGTCAGAGGAAAGATAGACAACACCCTGTTTATCTATAGGACAAAACAAGATGTGATCATATTCCAAGTGTATGTTGATGACATCATCTTTGGCTCAACAAATTACACACTTTGCAAACAGTTTGAAAAATTGATGATAAAGAAATTTGAAATGAGCATGATGGGTGAACTCACATACTTCCTTGGACTACAGATCAGGCAAACTGATAAAGGAATCACCATCAGTCAAGAGAAATATACCAGAAATCTCTTGAAGAAATATGAGATACCCGATTGTGCCTCAGTGAAGACTCCAATGGTTCCTCCAAATAACCTTGGACCTGATCTCACTGGCAAATCAATCAATCAGACTCATTTCAGAGGGATTGTTAGCTCACTGATGTATCCAACTGCTTCTAGACCAGACATACAATTCTCATTATGTCTGATTGCAAAATATCAGGCCAATCCTAAAGAATCCCATCTCACTGCAGTCAAAAGAATTCTCAGATACCTGAAGGGAACTCCTAGACTTGGACTTTACTATCCCAAATGTTCAGGGTTTGATCTCAAAGGTTATTCTGACTCTGATTATGCTGGTTGCAACATGGACTGAAAAAGTACCTCATGGTCCTGTCAATTTCTTGGAGGAAAGCTGGTTTATTGAGTGCTAAAAGCAACAATCGGTGGCTATATCTTGACTAAAGTCGAATATGTAGCACCGCAGTTCTTTGTGCCAATGTACTTTGGATGACAAGTCAACTCAGTGACTATGACATCCATTACAAAATGGTACCAATCTTCTGTGATAACACCAGTGCTATTGCAATATCCAACAACCCTGTCCTTCACCAAAGAACCAAACACATTGATATAAGATATCATTTCATCAGGGACCACATCATGAAAGGAAGGACACATAGAACTCCATTTCATCCCTACTGAATATCAGTTAGCTAATATCTACACCAAACCTTTAGATGAACCTACCTTCATGAGACTAAAAGCTGAATTAGGTATGCTTGATATTGAAAGTCAGCAACCTGAAAACCAATCCTAATCTCAGCAGATATCTGAAATGGTTCCTGGTCCCTGAATAACAACATCATTCCCAAAATCATCTTCTCACTGAATGAGTAAGACTCATTCAGGGTCTCTGACATTGGATATTGAGCAATGAATGAGTAACTAAATGCTCTAAGTATTTTAGTTACTTAATGTCCTAGGTTGGTAAACATACCAATTTAATATAGGAATATATGTCTCTATATCCTTCTGTCATCCATGTCATGGGTCCCTTAACCTTACATCATCCCACTTGGCATTTAATGCCCTTCCTCACAACAAATATCCTACGGATATTTTAACCCTGCAAGATGCACTTTTACTGTGCACTGCAACTGTACCCTTGAAAACCGTGAGAAAATTGCGGGTAGTGGAGTGGTCGCATTAAATGAGGTAAATAAGACGTTTTCAATTTAAACTTTACAAATCCTCACATGTGTAAAATCTACCCTCTCACCACTCTATAAATACCCCTCTCAAAACACAATAAAACACACACAATTGTGTTCTGCATCAAAACTCTGTCAAAATCTTTTCTCAACCCAGAAAACCTTGTGTGTTTTTTGATCTTCAACCAGTTTTTAAGAAAAATCTTCTCTGTAAACAATTTACAAAAGGTTTTTCATCACCAAACTCAAAAGACTTTAACCTCTTTGATTGTTCTTTTCAAACATTATCAAAAAAAACTAAAATCTTTAAATGGAAATGGCAAGAACACAAAGTCTTCAATTTGCACCTCAGTGGGTAGACAGTCTTGAAAATGTTGAGTTTAAAACAAATAATGTTATAGGCAATTTTGAATACCCACATGATGTCCCAGCCTATAATGGAATCATGAAGTTTTTATAAGCGCCTTTGAAAAAGGCCTTTGTTCACCCCTTCAATCTGCACTCAAAACCTCCTCGGGGAGTTTTGAGCAACTGCGATGGCCTATGACCCGACACCTACTGCGATGAGACGGACCTTAGACCACTCGGTGAGTTTCTCATCAAATTCTCAATTTTAAACGGGAACAATCATCACCCGGACTATAAAACCTTTTGTACATCAACGTGGTTTGACTATAATCCGGACAATATGTTGCTCACTTTGACCCGACCATCTGTTAAGGCCGAGTTGGGAAAAATTGTTTTAGATCCAAAATTTTTGCACATAACCCCAGTCACCAAGAACTCTTTTCCCGTGGCTTAGAAGATCATGTTCACTTTTGTGATTCAGGTTCTCGGCGGGAACCATTCATCCACTGAACAAGTTAATTCTATTCAGTTGATGATGGCATACAGCTTGATGACAGGGACTAATGTCAACATTGGAGAGATCATTTACAGTGATCTCGTAACCAAGCTACTGAGCGAAACTAGGGCAAAATATGTTTCATACCCTAGGTTTGTCTCATGTGCTTTGCAAGTGTTACTGGGTTGCAATTATCCTCAGGAATACAAATATGGCGCTTTACCTGCCATCTTGAGCCCTTCAAATTTTCAAAAGGACCCATCCCTTGTCACTGAAATTGAATTGACGGCCCATATGGTTGATGTAAACAACCAGAGGGACTCAGTGTCTCCAAACCCTGCTCCCAAAAAGAGAAAGGGGAAGTCTCAGACTTGGACTAAAACCAAACCTAAGTCTCAGGGCCCTGAGGCTTCTGGAGCACAGCCTAAAAGGCCCAAAAAGACCCAGACTGAACAGACACCCAAGGGCGACCAAGCAACATCCACCCTGGTGACAACGAAGGACACTGATAAATCACAGTCAGTGCCCTTGGTCCCGCAGACTATTCCCCAAGATCCAGAGGGAAACACACAACCCGCTGGTAGGGAAGCGCCTTCCACTAAGCCTAAGGAGGACATTCGCAAAACACATCTTTTGTCCGAGGGCACAACTATTGATCCCAAAGACTCAGGGGGAAACAAACAACCCACTAATAGGGATATCACTGCCACTGCTTCTAAGGATGGCACTGGGAAACACCCACCAGTGCTTGAAGGAGCATCGAGGGACAAAGACTCGGAGGGAAAGAAACAACCCGCCGATACGGAACTCGCAACCAATCTCGACTCCGGAGAAGACACTGGGAAAAACCCATCAGTGTCTGAGGGGTCACTGGGGGACAAAGACTCAGAGGGACAAAAACCACCCGTTGATATGGAACCCATCACCCCCACTGGTTTGCTTACATTTGCTGAGGTAAATGACATACTCTTTTCTGATGAAGAGCTTGCTGACAGTGAAGATGAAATCCTTTCTGTTGGAGAAGAAATGGACGATGATGTTCAACAACAAGAACAAGAACATCAGCCTGATCTAAAGGAGCCTGAGGAGTCACCCTTTCAGGCTGATGATGACTCCTCTGCTTCCTCAGACTCTTCAACCTCTGATGAATGGAAGCAATATGACAACACTCTTCTACTCACTGAAAGGCAGCTCGTTATGTGGTTAAAACGGGCTACAAGGAGGCTATACTCTGGTGTTACTAATACTCTCTGGGATCAGCACGTTGAAGTAACTACCAGTTATGCCGATTTGAAAGCTGAAGTGGTTGCCGCCTATACAAACAATAATGAGCACAGGGATTTCATGTATGATCATCTAGAAAAGCTGGATGACAACCTGAAGAAGTTTCTTAGATTTTTTCAGGATACTCACACCAAGCTGGATGAAATCAGAGAAGCTGTCAAAGAAGACCCTACACTCAACTCCAAAGTGCTTGAGGCTACGGAGATCTACAACAAGAACTATTCTAGTCTCACTTAACTGATAACAATTCTAAACAACTCTCAAGTTCAGGGTCTCTATTCTTCAGTTCAGAATCTTCAGTCCACCCTGGGTTCACTGGATGCAAAGGTTACTGATCTGGCTAAATCATCTTCTTCTATGGCATGGAATCTCAGGCCTAGAATGACAGCACTAGAATTATCTCAGGCCACTCTTGCTGAAAAGGTCACAAGTCTTCAACAAGATACAGCAGACATCAAGTCCATGGGCTCGGAGATCTATCATGCCTTCAAATGTCAAGCTGCTCCTTCTCCCTCAGTGTCACAACCAACTCTTGCCCTCATTGACGCTGCGGCAACAGTTGAGGGGGAGAGAGCTTCTGAAGAGACTCCTTTTCACACTGAGGGGGAGCCAACTCAACCTGTATCTGCAACACCCATCTCATCCATCCCACCATCAGGAACACAAATCACAACAACACTCTCAGTGACAACAACAACATCAAGACCAATTGTCACAACAACACCCCCACTAGTATCATCCTCTTCATCAGCTCAGGATAAAGGCAAAGCCAAAATGACCACAACAGAGCCTGTCAAGATTCCCTATGTAATTGGTGTCACTAGGTATATGCTTACTCCTGAACAGCTAAGTGCCGTCCTTGAAAAGGAAGACAAACGTAAGAAACAGGCTGAAGAGGAAAAGAAAAGCAGAGAAGCCCTGGTCAAAGTAGTATCTGAAGAAGCTGAAAAGATAGGGATTGATCCTAATACTCTTGAAAAGAAGCGCACCAAAAGTTCAAAGCACTCAGATGTTGGTTACGCCTTCAAAAGTAAAAGGGACGAAAAGGCTAAAATGTCACGCAATCGTGCAAGAAAGGATTGATCACTACAATTGGACCATGACAATCAGAAGGGCTCCTGAGAAAATCACTGATGTGAAAATCATCCCCAGATCCAAACCACTGGCAATGAATGTCTATAGGGGGGATGAGAAGAGAGATTTTGAAGTTCATGATCCGTTTAAATTCACTGACTTTGGGATCACTGAACTTGATGAACTTGGTCCCATCATTGGAAAGAAGCAAAATGCGGTGGTCAAAGAGTTGATGAAATCCCTCAGCAAACGTTATGAAAGACTAAGGGAAGCACCAGTTTAGCTTGGGATACAGTGCTCTTTTTGAGGCTCAAGGATATCAACCTCAACCATCCCAAGGTAAAAGGAAAAGGGTTGAATCTGAGCCTGAAGCCAAGGTGCCTGGCTTTGAATGTAACAGGGAGCTGCCTGAAGGGGTAAAATTTGTGAACTGCTTAGTCATCGAATATCCTGAAAGAGGACTTTTCTTTGTTGATGTCTATGGGAACGGAGCATTTCAGATATGGAGTGACATTGATCACGCTGGCGTGGCTACAATGGCAAGTTACTTCCAGTGGCCTCTCAAATCAAATCTCCTGAAAACATCATGTCCTGCACTGACCTGAATGCCAAGATAAGAGAGCATCCTGACAAAGCAACCCTCCTCTCAAAGAAACCAAAGCTAGAAGCACTTGGAATCCACCTTGACTGACATCATCAAATGCTTTATCATTTTATCTTATGTACTAGTGATAGAAAGTTTGTAATCTAATGAATAAACGATGTTTGTTTTGTTAAAATATTCAGTGTTCCTTGTTATGTTCATTAGTACATTCAGTGTAAGAAGAAGCCATTTGCTCACTTACACTGATCAAACACTTAGGCTATTTGTATATCCAAATAGAGGGAGACTGTTGGGTTTAGTGAATACCAAGCCCCTTAATCTAGGATTTGAATAGAAAATACCCTAAGTGTTTAGATCCTTAAACACTAAACAAGTCGCTGAGCGCATAGCCACTCAGTGAGCTGTCTTCGGGATACTCAGTAAGAGATAAAGAAGAAGTCTCTCCACTCAATAAGGCGGAACTTAAGGGGTGAAGACTGAGTCAAGAAGAAGATGGTGGATTCGGTAAGTGATGACAATAACTCACTGAATCCCGAAACTCCTCACCAACTATTATCACTGAAGACAAACTGAAGATGAAGACTGAAGGCTAAAGAAGACTATAGGATGAGCGGAACAAGGTGGGGCAAGTTTGAACAGATAAGACGAAGTCCTTATCAACCAAAGTCAAACTTTCCCTGAATCGCTAACTACCAGGCTCAGTGTCATCACTGACTAGAAGAAAGCAGCCTTGCCACTTACTCTAAATAGCTAATGTAAACAGAGACAAAATACATCAGTATTTTGTCTTCTGCAACCTGTTAGTTTGTCCTCTATGATAGAGTTAAAAACCATACTTGTATAAATAGCATAAGAGATGGAGTGAAAGATTTCAAGCTTGTGCATTAATTGTAAAACACACACACAAGCAATCTTTCACTCCTCCAAATACAACTTTGTCCCTAAGATAGCTCAGTGGTTCCTGTGTAGTTGTGTTTAGACTTAGCCTAAGCTTCGTGAGGAGTTACACCATACTTGTCATTTCAATCCCAAATACTATTCAGCAAGTACTTGGGTAATGTATTCTTTTTGATTCGTTTTAATAAAGAATATAAACATTGAAAATTACTCAGCGTATTTTTACTTGCATTACTTCAGTCATTGTTCATAATTAGTCGTTTTAAATTGTTTTAAAACTAACTGTGAAACGGGAACAACAGGTGGTATCAGAGAAAGGCTGATTATAAAACTTTTTCTTAAGCCGCTCTAAAACGTTTTTAAATCAGGATCCTAATGGCTGAAAGTGATGTGCCCCAACTTGTCGATAAAAAGGGTGGAGCCTATGCTGTTGTTGCCCCTCGACTAGAAGTTGGCGAATTTAACAAATGGAAAAAGTGAATGCTTTGCTATTTGACTGGGATGGAACCTTACTACATTAAGTGTATTAATGAAGGTCTATTTATCCCAAAGATCTGAAGGTTTGCCTAAACACAAGCTCGATGGACTCGTGGACGAAAGGAGAGTGGTCAACCAGGACCAGAGGCTCAAAAGCATCATCATATCTTGTCTTCCTGATGATGTCATGGAGTTTGTCATAGGCTGTAGTACAGCTAAACAAACCTGGAATGACCTGGTCCACAGATATGAAGGTCCCTCAGATACCAAGAAAAATAGGATTATGGACCTGAAACTTGAGTACAATACCTTCAGGGCTAAAGACTCAAAAACTCTCTCTTAAACTTACACCCGGTATAAAACTTTGTTAAATGAATTATCAAATGATGGTGTAAAGTTGTCCAAACATAAAATTAATGTTGGTTTTGTCAATAGTCTCCCTGAGAAGTGGTTGAATTTTCTCGTGGACTTAGGAATGCTAACCATATCCGAATCTTGAACTTCACGAAATTTATGGGAAATTTGTCTATGAGGAAAACCTCATCAATGCAGACGATACCCCGACTTGAAAAAGTCTCAGGAAGTCAAGAAGTCCCTGACCACCACTTCAACACCTGTATCAACTGCTTTTTATTCTAACAGTGTGGTTCAAGATTTTCAGGAAAATTCGGACGATGAGGCTGATGAGAGAACAAGCCAGGAGCACCTGAACGACTTAAATATTGAGTTTTAAGAAAGGGCACGCCTTGCTAACTCTAAAAGGTTTATACGAAGAAACAAAAGTTTTTCAAATGCTAAAGCTAATGAGGACATTGAGTGTTTTAAGTGTCACAAAAGAGGTCATTTTGCCAAAGATTATTTTTCAAAAACTATTTCTGAGCCTTCTTACAAACCCTCAGGGTCAAACCAATCCTCAAGCTTTAGCAAATTTCAACCAAAAGTCTATTAGTCTCATCAAAATTTACAAAACAAGTCTGACCAAAACAAATCTGTCGATTTTGAAGCTAATTATAGGAAAGCCAAGACTAAACTAGCACTTCTTGAAGGTAAGTATAGGAAAGCTATGCTTAAAACTTGTCATACATAATAAAAAAATAAGTAAACAAATAAAAAATAAATAACTAAAAAACAATGCGCACATAACTAACAATTAATACGTGTAAACAAGTAGCCACATGCAACTTATTTGATAAAACCAATTAATAATCAATGTCTAGGTTAATTAACGTATATATTAATTAGGGCTTTCAGTTCAATAGAAAGTGAGCCACATTCATCGACGAATCGATTGCGTAAACCCTTAATTAAAATATACCAAATTGCACATAATTGATTCATTAATATATAATTGGAGTCTTCCCCAATTCAAGATTTATCATAAATAAACATGTGATAAATATCTTAACAATTAAACAATTCAAGCAACTATCCATGACAAATGCATGTATCATCATGGATATAACATAATAATTATTCAATTAAGTCACAAGATCGCATATCATTCCATGTCACATAACCATTATTCATGAATTTATCACGTAACACATATTAACATAACAATTGAAACCCTAAAATTTTTAAATAGTGATCGACCAAAAAATTTAAAGGGGTACGCACCATAAAAAAAATTAATCGACCTATACAAAAAATAAACCAAACCCTAGAACAATCATATCAAACAACATACAATATTCGTTTTTTACGCGTTTAGTAATTAATTACTCATTAAAACCAATGACGCGTGATGCTACTGTTGGAATTATATATCATGACAATCAATAATAAAACACAAAACATCAAAGTATACATGCGGAAGTGTATAGGAAAGATTAACGAATAATTAATTAACATAAACAAGAATATGCGTTCCTTTATTGATTCTAGCCGAACAAGAATCAAATCCACAAAACTAGCAATTGGATGAACCCTAATTTGGGTTTATAGGAATATGTGAATTACTCCTTACCGTTTTGTAATTCAATCCAAGAATACTAACAATAATGTGTTAGTACCACTTTCTTGTACGCACATACAATATACCGAATTAAAGGAATGCTAGTTTTAATTAAACAAATAACTTTGTTTTGGAAAAGTTGAGGATCGACACCCTTGTGGTGATGTACGATCGTTTCTAAGCAAAACACACACAAAACAATTTAGGTTTAAGCTTAATGAGTATGTAGAAAACTAGAAGGGGGGTTGAATAGTTTACCGATTAAAAACTTTGTTTTGAAACTTATTTAAAAGATCAATTGATATTGATCTTTGATATGTTAATGAAATATGCAAGCAATATGTAAAGAGTAAATAAGGAAAGAAATGATCAAACCACAACAAGTTGTTTATAGTGGTTCTGTCTACAAGGACTCTTTCTCCTTGCCCTACTCCACTCCCCGAGTCTCACACTCGAGAGTTTAACTTCACTAGTCAACAAGCTCCTTTCACCGGCGGAGAAAACCTTTACACTTCGCTTACACTATTTCCGACACTAAGCTAGATGTTGAGTTCTTTCTAAGGGTACAACTACTCCCACACATAATGTATTTTGAGGACTAAAATACTAACCACTCACACTCACAAGATTATGATGGTTTAATACAACAATGAAGTATGGATCAACACAAGATCATACAACACTAAACAAACAAGACTTCTAACTTCTCGTTTGAAGCTTGAATGTGACTTGATCTTCTTTGCTACAAAAGAGATCACTAATATGATATGAAACTAAGTTAGAAAGGTTAGAGAGAAGATATGTATGAGAGTATATTAGAAAGGGATGAAAAACTACTTGGCTTGGCATTGCTATTTATAGCCAAAATGGACAGGAGCGTCCACGGACCGCGGAACCCTTTTAAGGGTTCCGCCCGTGTACCATTTTGGTACCATTGGTCTCGACAACCAAGATATCAAATCTTGCCAAAGTCAACTCTATCTAAGTGAGATTGTGCAAGATATGAAGAGTACAAATCCACACAAAATATCTAATGAAATCTTCCAATGATTTCCATAATGCATCACATGATGTCATATGTTGTATTTCTATTTTTAGAAATATGCAAGTACTTAAGTAGTGTTTGGTTTTAAGAACCTAACACATTCTAAAACTACTATCATACATAATGATTAGAGTCATATCAAGATGTTACTAATCATAAATGTAAATGCTTGAATGATGAATATATTGTTTGAAAAGCTTGTTTTAATATCTATTAAACTTGACAAGCTTTAAGCTTTTATAAATTAAATTTACTTTTGTCGTTAACAAAACTTAGGTAAAGATCAAAATATAAATAACGTTTAATGGCGATATTTGTATTAACAATCTCCCCTTTTATTGAGGACAAAATATAAATTTTATTTTTATAAAAGATACAAAGTTTGTGCAAGAGTTATAAAAATATTAGTTTTAGAACTTGAAAAGAGAATGATAATGCAAGTGTATGATGTTTGACTTTTTCCGAAAGTCAAAGTATTCACTAGTTGATGCATGATGTTGACTTTTTAAGAAAGTCAAAGTATGCAGTTGACTTTTAAGAAAAGTCAAGTATTATCAATGATGTATCCTGTTTGACTTTTTCAGAAAGTCAATGTCGGTTGACTTTTCGGAAAAGTCAAAATATAATCAAGTTCTATATTTTCTCCCCTTTTGTCTCAACAAAAGAAGAGGCGATGAGAATGTAATGAGCCCTAGCCATTATCTCCCCCTTGATCAAAGCTCCCCCTAAATTGGGTACTTAATGGGAAGATACATGGATTGTGAAAATAAAGCTACAAAAAAAAATGTTAGTAATAATGATCATTCACAAGCATTTCCAAACACTATGTAAAAGCACCAACACTATAATAAAAACATCATTCATTAGTTAAAATTTTCATGAATAAAGATCATGAAATGGGAACACAATGATGTGTTTTAGTACAAGAAAAAGAAAAAAAAATCCTAAGAAAAGAAGAACTAGAAATGCTAATCTATGACCATCCTTGTTAGATGGTGGATGAGAAAGAGCATTGAGGAGCTCAAGGATATGATTGAGGATGAACCTCATTTCCTCTTGGAAGTCATGAACCATAACCCGGGTCCTTTCCACGGTTTGGGCCGTTTGCTCACAAGTTGAGCAACCATGCCTAGGGGGTAGTATGTTTGGGAAGGTTGTGGTGGTGGTATGGTAGATGTGTTGGTGGTGTTGGGAATGTTTGGGGTGGTCATGATGGAGGCAAGCAAAGCATTTTGCATTTGCATAGTCTCACTTAAGTGAGAATTCACCATGCCTTTGAATTGGTGGAGGTTGTGGAGTTCCGCTTTAATCTCCTCTCTAGTGGGATTGGCATCCCACATGCACTCCTCAATGTCCTCAAGATGAGGGGACATTGATGTTGGGAGTGGATGATCCCCATACAAAGGACCATGAATGTCTTTGTGAATGGGGTGGAAGAGAAGAGGTTTTGGCCCTAGTGGGGCGTTTGGGTCAAAAGATGACCTTGGTGATTTGATAAGGTTTTAAAAGGTACCATTTTGAGGGGTCGTTTAAGTCCTTATTTGATCACTTTTGTATCCGTTATTGCTTAATATCGTTCCTTTTCACTTTTAGGTCTCTTGAAGGCAAAATCTTTGGAATGGCACTTATTTGGACGAAAAGGCGAATATCTGAAGAAAATGGCCAAAGTCGAATCGAGACACTCAAAGCTGCGAAAGCAGGCGACGGCGTCGGTGTTAATTGCGGCGCCGTCGGAGGATTTTGTGACGATACAAGAGCCAAATACCCTATTTTCAAGTGACGACGTCGGGCTTTAAAAGAGTAGGCCGTTGCTACTCGACGGCCTAGATGCAACCCAGACGACGCCGAAGTCAAGAGGACGGCGTCACGGACATAAGGTGACGCCGTCGCAAGGTTAACGTGGCCAAGACGAAACCCTAATGACGGCGACACGACGCGCCACAAAACATAAGGTGACGCCGTCGCATATGTAATATTATATATAGAATCCGAATTTTTCGCTTTTAGGAGTCTTTTGTGGAGTAAAACCTAAAACCGAACCAAGGGTGTCTTGTACAGTATTTTAGGGTTTCAAACCCTATCTTACATCAAGATAAGTATTTACTTCATCAATTCAATTATGTCTTTAATTATTTTGTGTATGCTTGCATGTTCTCCATGTCCGGCTAATTTATTTGTGTGTTTGCTTAGGGAATATGAAACTTAATTATTGAATATTGATTGGTTGTTTCTTATCTTAGTTGATTAATGATCTAGTAATGCGATAGGTCATTCATTGTGTACTTAATGCTTGATTCATCTTTGTGAACCTTAGAATATAATTACCTGAGTAGTTGTAAGCTAAACCATCCAAAGAGTGCCTTAGAGTAAGAGTTTATTATCCCTAGTGGGTTTTGTAGACGATACCCTTTGTTAAGTTCAAAGAGTTAGGGAGAAACGCATACCCTACAACTTTAGACACACAACGCGACTAAGAATAAGGAAGTGACAACTCAACCATCAATAGGAGATAATTAAGGAGTAGTAAAACCTAAGTAAACACATCTTTAAACTATCATACGAGCACACATTAATTAGACATAGACTACCACCACCTTAGTTTAAATAATTAGATATTAGTAGAGTAATCGATAGAAATACCAACCCCCCCCCCAAATCCAATACCCGAGATTCGTACCTTTCAATTTCCTAAAAACATAAAAAAGACAAAAAAATAATCTTCCTCAACCTTAACCTTAGCGTAGTAACTTCTCACTAGCATTCCTATTCCCCTAGAGAATGATATCAATACCGTGGCTTACCCTAATTACTACACTATAACGATTAGGTTCACCGCCTAGGGTGTTATAAAACTTGCTCGAGAAAAGGAAGTTCCTTTGACCCCGAGCACGCGTGTAGCGTTATCAAGTTTTTGCGCGCGCCGGGAATAGAATAGCTAGTTAGTAGTCCACCTCGCTTAGGTTCTTTGCTTGATTCCTATCAAGTAAATTTTTCTCATTTTAGCTTTCTTAGTCTATCCCCTTCTTCGTGACCTTTGTTCGTAACACCCATCACTTTTCATCATGGAAGATGATAACCAACCACCACTCATCAACCCACCACCAAATGACCGCCAAGAGCCCGTACTCTTGGTGAATACTCAAGACCAAGCCACCTAGGCTATAGGAACACCATTGAGCTTCCCGACCAAGCCCAAACTATGGCCTGCGATCCGACACCATCCGGTTGGTGCAAAACGGATGTGCATTCCATGGACTTCGTTCAAGATCCAAATCGACATCGAGGATTTCCTCAAAATTGTCGATTCCATCGACCTTGATGCTACTACTCAGAGACCACGCTGCGTCTCTTCCAATTCTCTACGGGACCAAGCTAGTAATTGGCTTGAGCGACTTCCACGGCTCCATCTCAAGTTGGGATGATCTTACCTCTCGCTTCCTTGCTCAATTTTTCCCACCGGGAGAACCACTAAACTTAGGCGAGACATCTTGACGCTTCAAGAACTCCAAGGTGAGTCTCTACAAAGCATGGACTCGATTCAAGGAACTACTCCGAGACTCCCCACCATGGCATTGATCTTTGGTTTCAAATCCAAATCTTCTATGATCATACCGATTTCATCACTCGACGATCCATTGATCGAGCCGCGGTGGAAGGCTCGGCGACTTTAACGCAGAAAAATCTTGGGATATTATAGAGGAGCTTGCCGATCAAAGCTACGAAGATTGGAATGAATCTCCGAAACTCCGATTAATGTGGTTAATGCCATATCAACTCCTTCCGAATCCTCCGATACCTCGAGGAGCAATTGAGTGCCATTGAGAGAGGAATTGATTATCTTATGGAAAGGCGTAAAAGAGCCCCGTACAAATTCCTCGAGAAGTCACAACCGCCAACTCCACCAACCGCCCCACAACTTCTTTGGAGTCCCAAGTCGTGAGCAAAACCCAGTTCGAAAGTTGCTTCGTTCTACTTCCCAATACCACTTTCACCAAGCTTCAAGGATCAAATGAGGAGTACATGGCGGCTCATACGGAGAGATTAGCCGATTTGAAGAGGAGGTTTATAGGCGAGAGAGGAAATGCAAGCAAAATGACAGAAATGATGAATTTGGTAATTGAATTTACCAAAACAAAGGTTCCCGAAAAGGTGCTCGTAAGAAGCAACGATTGCCCTCCCACTTCATTTGTTAACGCCGTTTCCATTATGCCCGAGAATGCAAGGGTTGAGATGTGGAAAACTAAGGAAAGCAAGAAGGAGGATTCTGTGCCTAATGATGAACCTGAGACCATTGAGTACTACCTTAAGCACGAAATTAACAAGAAAACCATTGCAAACCAAGTAAACAACTTTAGGTACAATGAAGTTCTTAGGGAAGCTCTTGACGGAAAAATGACGGAAGAAGAATATGACGTCTTACCTATGGAACCTCTGATGAGTTGGTTATAAAAACCGTTAACAAGAAAACGAGACACCACGTGGAATTTCGTGATACCGGTTAGCATCGGTGACATTGATAATATAAATGCCTTGGCCGATCAAGGACCGATGTGAACATACCGCCATTGTCAATCTATAATAAGTTAACTAAGGAGAAACCACCAAGACCGACCTTAGACTTTCCTTAGCTAATCATACTTATGTCCACCCCGTAGGAATCGCTGTTGATGTTCTAATTGAGGTGGCTAACATCGTTTATCCGTGGATTTCGTGATCATTGATGTTGAGGAAGATAAAATGTACCCTCATTCTTGGGACACCGTTCACGCCACCGCCAAGGCAACCATCAAATGCGGAGAAGGCATCATGATACTCAAAAGCGGGAAGGGTGCGCTAGGATACCCATCATCCCAAGATACCCTCTTAAGATCATGGAAATGATTACGGTGGAAATCGAAAAGCCCGGGCAACAATGTTAAGAAGAAGATGAATGACTGGGAAAAAGGGCTTAGAGACTTTATGGTTCAAGGATTGTATGCGACGTTGTGGAAACCCGATAAAAAGTTAGGAAGCAATCCCACCTCAATACCTAAGGTACAAAAGGACCCTAAGGAATTTCTAAAGGGAGAAAAAGTGCTCTTGTATAGATCTCGGATAAGGGCATTACGAGAAAGAAACAAACCAAGATGGTTTGGGCCTTTCACAGTTAAGGAGACCAATTTAAAAGATAAAACCGTCGCCATAATTGACAGCGTTGGCAAGGAATCCACGGTGAGCATACAGCGTATACACCCTTTCGATGAAGGGAAAACAAAGGGTCAAGAGGGCGGTAATGAGAAAACGTAGGAGCACGACTACGAGTCTAGCTACAAGACTCTTAAATAAAGAAAAGCGCTTCGTGGGAGGCAACCCATGCTTAATTGTTTGCTTGTTAGTGTCATATATCTTTTATTAATTGTTTATCCTCATGTTTAAATTTGTAAAAATGCTTTATTTTGTTTTTAACCTCGTCTTAATTGCATATAAAGGTATTTTACATAAGGGATAAGTGTAGGGAGGATTACACACGTTTTCAAAAGAAACGTAAACATGAGAATAACAATTAAATAAAAGATATATATATATGTTTGTTTGTTAGAGTCAAATGCTTGTATCGAGTCATAATGGATGTTTTGCGAAATTTTTCCGATTCTAAAGATGTAAATTTTCCGAATTTTTTCGTAAAATCGCGAGCAGCTTTTTGTCGGGATAACTTTGCGCGCCGGGAAGGAGTAAAATATCGGATCACTTTTTCTCGTTTTCGAGCTACTTATAAATTTTAGAATTTTCCGTGTCTTAATTTTCTTAGAAATTCAGTAAACATCCATTCCACAAGCATTATATCCTAGTTTAAATCGAGTCTTATATATATTATTACCGCCGATTTTACGTGAAGGTTTCGTTTGTTTTCTTCAAGTGTGCAGGTTTAATTTTTCAAGTAGAAGTTACATAAGATTGAGGAGCTTTTCACGCATAAATTTTCTTGGAAAGGATTTAACCACCACTTTACACAGATCCTACCGAGCTAATCAGGGGAGTATTAGTTTCTTTCGTTTTTATTACCTTCTTTTATCATAACTTTGATACTTTGGGAACATTGGGGACAATGTTCGGTTTAAGTGTAGGGAGGAAAATAAAGCGGAACTTTGAAACTATGCTTATCCTTGATTATTTGCTTTGTCCAATTGTGATTGTGTAATAAACCATGAGAAAATGTCGGTTAGGGTAATTTTGGCACCAAATTTGAAATTTTTCATGACATATAGGAGTGGGCCATTAGTCTTAACAAAAGCGTCTCACGGATAGGAAGTTATATGACTAGCACAAAACCCTTTACCACCCAAATTCCACCCAAAAATGTGAGGATTGCCCTTAGATTAGTAGGAATTAAAGCATTCATCTTTAATGCTTAGAGTGTGAACCGGTAGTATATTAGATTCTAGAACTTATTTTGTGATGCATTCCGAGATCGCAAGTGAGACTACACTTGTGTAGTTAGGAATAACTAAATGATAAGAGGCATTAGGATAACCCTTGTTTGATACCCGTAATATAATTACTTCTTCCACATCGGTTGAGTAATTCCCCCACACCCTTTGCGTTGTAATCATCTTTAGTACACGATACCCCTAGTTAACCCCTCGAGCCTACCTTTTCGCGGTTCTCGTGATGTTTGGTTTTCCGAATATCAATGAAGAGCATTGTTTACACCCCACCCCAAATATACACCCAAATCGCCTTAGCCTACCCCTTATGCACTCACTTTTAGTGCAAATGTTTGTTATCACCCTAAACCCTTAGTTCAATTATCCGTTGCTTGCATAAGTTGCTAAGTCGAGTCATATCCTTTGTATCTGATTTTGGGACGATTGGGATTCATGAGAAAAGTTAAAGTTTATAAAATGACGGAAGGGAACGTTAAATTCAAATTCCTTTGTTTGCATAATAATGTACCCCAAGTGTTTTGATCTTTTCAATTCGGGTCAAATTAGTGTTAGAGTAATAAAACTCAAGTGTAGGATGTGCCTATAAATCCCTATTATTTTGATGTTACCGTAGAGGATGGTAGAGTAAAAGAGTATATATAAAAAAAAAAAAAAAAAAAAAAAAAAAAAAAAAAAAAAGAAAAAGAAAAAAGAGAAAAGAAAAAATAGAGTGTAAAAAAAAAAAAAAAAAAAAAAAAAAAAAAAACATACGGGCTACCATCCTACATCTATCCTTTAAATTTATGTTTGTTTATTTCGTTACCTAGAGTTTTAGAGTGTCGAGCTTGGCTTAGCAACGCCATTCTTCGTATGCATTTAACATAGAGATTTTTGACTTGCCACCACTAAATAGCCTATCCCACCAAACCCTTGTTTCCTACCGTAAGCCTAATATTACAACCCTTTAAAGACCTCTTTGATAGTCTTTCCTAGGTGCTTACGCCAAAGCGATGGAGGTTTGATCTATTCTCAAGCCTATGGTAATCTATGTACTAGGACCGGTTAATGAGTGTTTATCTTCCATTTCCTATTTGTTATATTTCATATATACCGAGAGAGATGTGAGTATCCAAACACCCCATGTGAGGTGCTAGTATGTAATTCCGTGCTTGTTATGACTTTTATGGGCTTATATGTGTTGTGGACCGTTTAAATCAATGCTTCATGACCCCTAACTTATAAATTAATTGGCTAAAAGCACATTTGCTTGAGGACAAGCAAATAACAAGTGTAGGGATATTTGATAAGGTTTTAAAAGGTACCATTTGAGGGTCGTTTAAGTCCTTATTTGATCACTTTGTATCCGTTATTGCTTAATATCGTTCCTTTTCACTTTTAGGTCTCTTGAAGGCAAAATGTTGGAATGGGGCACTTATTTGGACGAAAAGGCGCGAATATCTGAAGAAAATGGCCAAAGTCGAATCGAGACACTCAAAGTCTGCCGAAAGCAGGCGACGGCGCCGGTGTTAAGTGCGGCGCCATCGGAGGATTTTTGTGACGATACGGTGAGCCAAATACCCTATTTTCAAGTGACGACGTCGGGCTTTAAAAGAGTAGGCCGTTGCTACCGTGACGGCCTAGATGCAACCCGCACGACGTCGGAAGTCGAAGAGACGGCGTCACAGACATAAGGTGACGCCGTCGCAAGGTTAACGTGGCAAAGATGAAACCCTAATGACGGCGACACGGCGTCACAAAACATAAGGTGACGCCGTCGCATATGTAATATTATATATAGAATCCGAATTTTCGTTTTAGGGAGTCTTTTGTGGAGTAAAACCTAAAAGCGAACCAAGGGTTTCTTGTACAAGATTTTAGGTTTCAAACCCTATCTTAAATCAAGATAAGTATTTACTTCATCAATTCAATTATGTCTTTAATTATTTGTGTGTATGCTTGCATGTTCTCCATGTCCGGCTAATTTATTTGTGTGTTTGCTTAGGGAATATGAAACTTAATTATTGAATATTGATTGGTTGTTTCTTATCTTAGTTGATTTATGATCTAGTAATGCGATAGGTCATTCGTTGTGTACTTAATGCTTGATTCATCTTTGTGAACCTTAGAATATAATTACCTGAGTAGTTGTGAGCAAAACCATCCAAAGAGTGCCTTAGAGTAAGAGTTTATTATCCCTAGTGGGTTTTGTAGACGAGACCCTTTGGTAAGTTCAAAGAGTTAGGGAGAAACGCATACCCTACAACTTTAGACACACAACGCGACTAAGAATAAGGAAGTGACAACTCAACCATCAATAGGAGATAATTAAGGAGTAGTAAAACCTAAGTAAACACATCTTTAAACTATCATACGAGCACACATTAATTAGACATAGACTACCACCACCTTAGTTTAGATAATTTGATATTAGTAGAGTAATCGGTAGAAATACCAACCCCCAAATCCAATACCCGAGATTCGTACCTTTCAATTTCCTAAAAAACATAAAAAAGACAAAAAATAATCTTCCTCAACCTTAACCTTAGCGTAGTAACTTCTCACTAGCATTCCTATTCCCCTAGAGAACGATATCAATACCCGTGGCTTACCCTAATTACTACACTACAACGATTAGGTTCACTGCCTAGGGTGTTATAAAACTTGCTCGAAGAAAAGGAAGTTCCTTTGACCCCGAACGACGCGTGTAGCGTTATCATGATTCATGAGCTATTTGCTCAATTGTGCCAAAGGATGGCAATGGTGGTGGATGATTTGGCCTAGGAGGCAAGTCATCCAAGTCCTCCAAGAAAGGATTTGGTGAAGTTGGTGGAGTGAAGAATAACTCCATAGGCATGAGAGTAGGAGACCTTGGTGGTGAAGGTGGTGAGGGTGTTTTGGATGTTTGGATGGGTGCCGGTGGAGGTGAAGTTGGTGTTTTTGTAGGTGGTGGAGTGGTGATCACAATGTGTGATTGATTTGGTGTAGCCAAGGTAAGACTTGTATCATCTCGGATGGGAGATGAGATTGTGAGTGGAGAAGACTCGGATGAGAAGCTAAGGTTAACGAAGCAACAAGGCCTCACACTAATTCTAGCGGTCTTCTTGCAAGGTTTTGGAGATGATTTTGTCATTTTTGACTTTGGTTTTTCTTTGCTAGATGATAGTAAGAATGAAGAAGGTGTGAGGATGATCATGGTAAAACCTCTCAATTTATAGAAGTGAAAAATTATGGAGAAATGTGTTTGATTTGATATTAAACCATTGAAGAGATGAGGTTCCTAATGATTTGGAAGTGGGTTGAATGCTAGTCATATCACCCAAGTCAATCCATACAAGGGAGATGGAGTGAAGAAGAAAATATTTGCAATAAATGTGTTCTAATGAGTGGAATTTCCTAACAATCAGATCACCCACGGATTTGAAGGTACCAAAAATTTGGTTCCTTCCTTTATGCAAAAGGGCTCCTTGGGTGGATTTTTCAAATTTTGAATTTTGGTGGAAATGGATTTCTTATATACCTAAGTGAATTATACTAGTTCTAATAAGAGTATAAACTAGTTAAGATTGATTTATAAGTGATGGATGATAATTTGGAATCACGAAGAGTCGAAATTCGAGAAAATTACCGGAGGATCCACGACACCAAAATCATACACGGCGGAACCCTAAAGGGTGTGTGTCTGTCCGTCCACTGCATGTGTATGGCGGTACCAATTACATAACAGACGGTACCAAATTTATGGTGCCGTCGATCCGTGAAGTGCGAAAAATGGATGAGTACGTTTTAGGTGTCGGGACATTTCGAAACACGAAATTTTTCTCAAAAGTTGTTATACTAAACATTTCTAGTTAGAAAAGTAAATAACACATGTATAAACATAGTGGAGCATGTATTTTGAGCAAGGCTTATTGATTTTCACATTATAGTGAAAATGGGTAAAATTTGATAGCATACTTGTGCTATCCCCCGCATAAGATTGTTAGCATACAACATTGTTTCAAGTTATATTATCATCCTACATAATAAAAGCAACTAAATAGTATCAAACATTAACGATAATGCATTGTTCCAAACACTCCTTAAAGTACCCTCATTTGTCCAATTTCTTGTAAATCTTGTTCATCATCCTACCAAGGCACTTGAACATTCCCTTAGTTTGCTTGAATTCGCGATTCATTTTCAATCTCGGGAAGAGACGCATAATACTCATGAGGTGGGAGACGAGAGCTTGGAAGACCATCCTCGGAGCTATTTGATGATGATGATGATGGAGTTGGAGGTTTTGCTCTCTTGCCTTTTGTCTTAGCAACTCGTTCATCACTCAAAGGTACAAAGATGTGAGGGATGAGTTCATAGTGAAGGTGCATCCCTTTTGGGGTTGGTGGAATTGGTGCAAAGTTTCTATAGAGACGGGTGAGAAGCATCCCGTATGGAAGAGCAACCGATCCTTGAGTTGGAATATCAATCATTCTCCTAGCTATGTAGTAGGCTAAATTGAATGGTTGTCGGGTGGACAAGTTGTAGAGCATGTGACAAAGGCAAGCGTTTATGTGATCCCTATTTCCTATGGTGCTAATGACGTTGGCTCTAAGTAGCTCCTCCCATTTCTTAAATTCGGCTTAAGTTCATTTAGCTCCATTCCATATGGATCTCGGTTTACCTCTTTTCCTTTCGGGTAACTCGGGTTGTATCACTTTTGAGTTAAAAGGTGTTCACGGATGGCATCCTTATCGGCCAAACGGGTTTGGTAGGGAAGAGAGCGGTCATTGATTGTATCAAGAGCCGTGAGTGACCACTTATCCGTGTAGACACAAGTTCCTCGGTTGGGAATTCCTATCACTTGAGCAAAGTTGCCTAAGGTGATGGTGTAGTCGTTTTGATTGATTCTAAACCTAAGACAAAATTCATCATCGTCTTCATCACTAAATGTTAGGAATTAGAAATTCCCAGTAGTAAAGAGTCGGTCACCTCAAGTATATGTAATCGTTAGAAAGCTCGTAGTCGTAGTTCTTTTAAGTTAAGTAGTAATTTAGTTAAGTAACACCGTGGAGGACAGACGGGTCTTTACCAGCTGTATGCCCGATCCATGACCCAAAGTGTGGCGAGTTATGTAAGACTATAAATACTCTCTACCTTCCAAGGTAGAGTTGGAGCTCATAATAATATCTTTCACTTTCTCTCACTAAGTTCCCTAAACCTCTAACTTTCTCTCTAGAATTCCATCTATATGCTACTTTGTGTTATGGTTTGATGTGTATGTGAAAAGTTATATCTTACAATTGGTATCAAGAGCCATGGTTAGATCATATCTTGCACATCTTTGGATTTCTAGTGGTTTTAGGTGGTTTTGAGTTTGAAAAAGTTTAGTGGTTTTGCATCATTTGGTTGATCTCTTGTGTTAAAGTTTGAATTTTGTTAGTACTTTCATGTTTAGAATCATCACAAGTGTTTAGGTTTTCATTTGGTAAGCTTGAATCATCTTGGTTGGGTTGTTTTGGATTGAAAAGTGAAGTTTATATGGTTTTTCATGCTAGCGACTTAGTTCACGGATAACTTTCTTCATAGCGACTTGCTTCACAAAATTGTAGCGAGTTACGTTTTAAACCTAGCGAGTTAGATCTAGCGAGTTAAAGTACAAGTAGTGGACTCTCCACCACAGTAGCGACAGTGGTAGCGACTTGGTGCAGCGAGTTGCTCTTTAGCGACTTGCATTTCTAGCGACTTGGTGTAGCAATTCTCGCCAAAATTTTGCTAGCGACTTGAGGGGTAGCGAGTTACTACTTAGCGACTTGCTTTGTGTCTAGCGACTTGGGACTCTAGCGACTTAGTTGGCTAGCGAATTAAGTGTTAGCGACTTAGTGCATTAATTCTTAGCGACTTAGTGCATTAATTTCTAGCGACTTAGTGTATTATCTTCTAGCGACTTGAGTGTTTGTTTACGGTTTTCTCTTGATTTAGTAAAATCCCGTGAAAGAATCTATTTCCCGGTTTAATCATAGAGTTATAAAATCCCGTATAATCTGTTAACATGTCTACCAACGTCCCTACTGTCATCTCCACTGTTGCCGAGGATGTACAAGCGGTGGCTCGGATACTCGTCCACCCATGCTTGATGAGGCGACTACGATTCTTGGGCTCAACGAATCGATTGTATTGCCTTGGAAAGGAAAATGGTGTCAACATTCTCAAATCCATTGATGAAGGACCATATCGAGTTGAGGCGACTAGAGACATACTTGATACTAATGAAGATGGTACTCATTTACGGAATGGACGGACCTAAGATGTATGATGAGCTTGATGATAAGGAGAAAAAGAGATTCGATGCGATATCGGGGCTTCAAACATTGTTCTTCAAGGTCTTCCTAAAGACATCTACAAGGCGATCAATCATAACACCGATGCAAAGGCGGTTTGGGATAACGTTAAGATGCTTCTCTCGGGTTCGAATTAACTATGGAAGGCAGAGAATCCCAACTCTATGATGAATTTGAGCACTTCAAGATGAAACCGGATGAGAGTGTCTATGAGTACTATGTGAGATTTCATAAGTTAGTGAATGACATGAGGAACATCGAATGACTATGCCTAACATTCAATTGAACTCAAAGTTTGTGAACAACATGAATCCCGAATGGCACAAGTTTGTCACATTTGTGAAACTCACTAAAGGATTGAAGAATACAAACTATGAGCAACTCTATGCCTTCCTCCTTCGAATGAGAGACATGCCATGTTTGAAAAATTGATTCTTGATCGGTTCAAAAGGTCGGGGAGAAACAAGGTCTACAAATGATTCAAGCGCTTTCTTCTCAAATGATGGGACTCACCACCAATGCTTCTCAAGTCATACCCACGAATGATGGTAATCACAAACTCATTTTCGATCCAAGGTTCAAACAACGATCTTGATGCAAATCTTGTCATGGAACATTTCATCACTCAACTAACACTCATCATTAGTCAAAACATGACACTTTCTCTCCACCAACAAACTCCACACCTCAATGAGATCCGAACCGCATCTAATCTTCACAACCATGCTTTGATTAGAGATGGGAAAATTATGGGGCACCAGTTCGGAAAGACAGTATGATCAAGGAAGAGGTGGGTGGGAGAGGTTATGTTGGCAACGAATCGAGGAAGAAATGGTAACCAAGGTCAAGCTAAGCCAATCAAATGCTATAAGCGTGGTGGTGAAGGACACATTGCAAGGCGCACATCTCCAAAGCGTCCACGAACGCCGATTACCGAGATAAGATGTTCTTGGCACAAGCTCGGGACAATGGTGCTGCGTTGGATGAAGAGGAATTGTTGTTTCTTCTTTGAGGCAATGCCAAGACCTATGATGCGAGATGTGGATGAGCGACCTATTCGGAGATAGGTCACAATCATCGAGCGCCTTTCAAGTCCGATCGTGATGCATACGACTCGATGTAGATGATGGACCCTCTGCACACACAATCTTTATGGCTAGCATCTCTCCAATGGTTTCTCCCAAGATCTCTTCTTCACCACAAGTGGCCCATCCAAGGACAAACTCATCTCGAGGTATTAAAACTATACGATGATCTTGATGTGCAACAGATGCATGACAAAGTACAATCAATCGAAACTATTGAATCAAATATTGAAAATATGGGTAATAACAATATTGTCCCATACGATCAATACGTGAAACAAAGTGAAAGTGAAGTTGTATCTAGTGATGCATCTTCTGCGATCAACAATGACTATGTCTTTGATGAATACACCGCATGTGCTCCCGATGATTCCATAATTTCGAACTAAATGCCTATAAGGAGCGTGTTGCCATTTATGAACAACGTGCAAAATTTGAGTTGACCACTCGTGAGCGGAAATGGATGACCAAGTGAGTACAATAATTAGAAAAAGTAAGTTTAGAAGAAGTATTGAAACAAGAAGTAAATTCCTTGCAAGAAAAACTTTCTAAAACAACTAAACAAAACAAGAACTTCAAGAAAATGTGAAAATGCTTAAGCAAGATTTTAATGCAAAGGAATCAAAACTCTTGAGAGATTTTTCTAATCGACAACTTTGAAAAACAAACTTGAAAACAAGTTGTACATACAAGGAAACACCATTCGATTGCTCACATGGTCACCAAACATCGAGTCTTAAGCGATAAGCATAGCATTCCCTTGTTGAGGAACCAAATCCGAGGTAATTAAAAAGGCTAAAAATGCTCATAAGGTGCTTTATGATGGTGATGAAATCCTTAAGCCTAAGCGAGAAACCTAGTTGCGTTGAGTGCACCGAGGAAGATAAGAAATCAAATGAAATCACTAGGAAAAGATGAATAAGAAACAAAATGATCCAAAATGCAAAGAAAAACATAATTATCACTCCTCATGATTACAAGAAGGAAAACTGGATTTCCTTAAACATGTTTAAGCCTCGAGACATTGTTAACTCCCGAACAAGTCTTACGGAAAAAGGATTTAGATAAGTAAAGCGGAAAATATTGTTGAAACTAATCCTCCCTTAGGAAAATGCCTAGAGCGATTGTGTATCCTCCGAATACACCAATGCATCTTGTTCCTAGAAGAATTGCCACTAAAAGCAAGACATTAATTAGCCAATACGTTATATTTCAACTATTTGTTGATTTTGAGAAAACTTGCAAGAAAAGGATCACACCCATTGGTATAAGCGAAGGAGAAAGGGTTTTGAACAAATGAAAGAATGTTATTTAAGCGAGGTCATGCCCTTCTTTAAACTTCTAAAAGATCACTTTGAGAGTCTTAAAAGGAATAGAAAGCGATATTAAGGGAATGGAAAAGGAATTTGATGCAATGGTTGTTGAAGTTAGTGACTATGAGCGTGCTTTGAAATATAATGAGATTGAGAGAAAGAACACGCATACATTAAATGAGAATCTTATTCTTGAATGTGTTGCTCAAGATGTGTTTTCAACGCTTCAAATTGCTCTATTAATGCTTCCAAATTTCATGAATTATCTGTGTACGAAAGTCTCCCATGATCGTGTCATTGAGCTTGAAAAACTAATTCTAAACTAAATGAGAAAATTGAGCGGATGATCACGACAACCGTTAAACATTTTTCTAAACTAGAAGTTGAGCATTTTAATTTACAACTAAAATATCAACATCTTAAAGAAAATGTCAAAACTTCAAATGTCAAGACATCTTCGGATGCTCGAGTTTGATGCGGTTTTCAAATTAACAAGCGTGATGAAGCAGATTCAAGCTCGATGCAACACGATCGAAAGTTGAAAGCCCAAATCTCTCAATTAAAGGGTCAAACAAACAATATGACAGGCTCCCAAATGCCTCCTTCTTTAGATTCTCGAATTCTCAAACGTTTCATCTTCAAAACCTAGTAAATGCTTTACAAAAGGAAAAGCGAAAGTTTTCTAGAAGAAAATGAAAAGGTTAAACGTCACTTCAATGAGTTGTTTGAATCAATTAAAGTCACTCGTAACAAAAACAACGAACAAATAACTTCATTGCAAAAGGAAATTGAGAATCAAGAGTCGGTAAAAGGAAAATGCCAATGATCAATGGGAGAATGTTGTATCTAAGGTTCACTACGGTAATAAATATGCTTTATCGTGACATATGTCCCCCTCATCTAAGGAACAACAAACTTGCCATTCAAACATATTTCTCATCCCTTAAGGATTGCTTAGAATGCCTGCGTGAGATTGTTGAAGAGGATAAGCTAGAGAAACCTCATGATAATGCAATTGGACATGCATGCTTATATGCCAAACGATCTCAAGAAATCTTAGAATGCTTGATCACAATATGCCCTAAGACATTAGGTGAGAGAGTTAACCCTTTGATTCCATGCTCAATGCCTAAGGCCAAATATGATATGCACTCGATTCCCAATGTTTTGAATGTGAACCGTAGTGTACCCTTGAGTAGTTGATTCTAGATTTGTCAATGCTAGGAAAGAGAACTCAAATGTGCCTTCTAGGAGTACTAATCTCGGTACCTCTAGTGTTAAGAAAGTGAACCTTAGTGCACTGCATGTAGTTCGAGATCCCGGCACATCTAAGCAGGTGGTGCAAAGAGTAGTAAAACAAACTAATGTTCCCATTCCTCTACAGAGTAATCGGTGACATTAAAGGGAGCGGTCAAAGTCTCAAGACAATACAAGGAATGATAGGACCTCGCAAGCTAAGAATGTGCCTTTGGAAAAGAGTAGAAGAACAATCTAGGAACCTTAAGTTTGAATCGAATAAAGCGAATCGTGTTGATTCTAGTATTAGCCATAGGCGTCTTGTAATTAATTCAATTCGATACTATTTGCAAACCTTGTCTTGATGATTGCTTGAATTACATTTCTAATCATGGATGTGATGTTAATGTTACGCCTAATGATGTTAATTGTCCGATTAATTTTGTTAATGCTAAAATTCATGCTAAAAAGGCTAAAAGGCAAAAGCGAAAGAAAGTTAGAAAACAATGGAAACCCCGGGAAGAACATTAGTGAGAATAGGCTTTTATTGGATACATGTTGGTCATAAGACTAATCGAGATAATGCCCACTAGAAAATGGATGCCTCTTGGTAGAACTATTCCTTAAGAAGTGGTCACTGCGTAAATGAGGCTATCTGAGACACTAGTATTGCATCTATTCACAATGATTCCATTACCTCACTTTCGATATGAATGCTTCTATTTACGATGTGGGTGGTCCAACCATTGTAACTAACCAAATGGAACCCATTCTTGCATGGGGATCCCAATTATCCGATTATCCATTCTTGTGCGTGTTCAGCTGCGCAGATCGTTCAAATCGTTACGTGGTACCGGACTCGGTTTGTTCCAAGCATATATTTGGAGACCGGTCACGGCTCATGAACTTCGTGAGCAAATTCATCGGACTATTAGATTTGGTAATGATCATTTCGGTGCTATTATGGGTTATGGAGATTATGTTGTTGGTGATAGTGTCATCTCCGAGTGTATTATGTGGAAGGTTTAGGTCATAATCTGTTCTCTGTTGGTCAATTTCGTGATTACGATCTAGAAGTAGCCTTGAAAACATACCCTTTGTTAGAGATCTTAATGGTAAGGAACTGTTGAAAGGAACTCGTGGCTCAAACCTTTACACCATCTCTATCGATGACATGATGAGAGCTTCACCAATCGCTTGTTATCAAAGGCTTCAAAACAAAGTCATGGTTATGGCATCGTCGTCTCAATCACTTGAACTTGGCACCATCAACGATCTTTCCGAAAGGACTTAGTTGTAGGTTTACCTAGACTAAAGTATGAAAAGGATCATCTTTGTTCGACATGTCAATTGGGAAAAAGCAAAAGTATGCCCATAAACCCAAACCTACTAACTCGTCACGAAGTTCTTCATATGATTCATATGGATTTATGTGGACCAATGAGGTGCAAAATATCTTTGGGAAGAAATATGTGTTAGTTGTGGTTGATGATTACTCTAGATTCACACGGGTCAAGTTCTTAAGGACAAAGGATGAAACTCGATATCATCATCAAACTCATCAAACATTGCAGAGTTCGACTAAACAAAAGCGTCGAATTATCGAGCAGACAATGGAACCGAGTTTGTCAACAAACAACTTAGTGAATTCTATGAAAGCGTTGGAATCGACCATCAAAGAAGTGTTCCACGAACCCCTCAACGAGCGGTGTAGTTGAAAAGCGAAATCGTACTCTTGTTGAAGCCGCTAGAACAATCTTGATCTACTCAAAGGTTCCAATGTTTCTCGGGTGAAGCAATTGCCTTGCATGCTACACACAAAATCGTTCCACGATTCACACTATTCATGGAAAAACTCCATATGAACTTGTCCACACAGAAAACCTAATCTATCTTTCCTTCGTGTGTTTGGTGCCATTGTGCTATCCAACTAATGAGGTCAAGACTTAGGCAAACTTAGGGCTAAAGTCGACATTGGAGTATTTGTAGGATATGCATCAAACAAAAGGGATACCGAATCTACAACAAAAGAACCCGAAATATCATGGAAACAATTCACGTTACGTTTGATGAGTGACCGGTCAAATGGCTCTGGACACTCCACTCGGGACCCGCACTTCAAAACAGTCCCATTGGTTCATCCCTTGTTCCAAACTCCTCTCAAGAAACTCCATATGTACCTCCATCCGAAGATGATGTAAAGAAATTGTTTGATCCTATGTTTGATGAACTGTATGATTCAATTACTAATGAGGTAATGATTCCTACAACAGAGGATGCTCATAATCCGATGAATGAAGTCAATCCTCGGTCTCAATATCTTTAAGTCAAGAAGCACCAGCTGGCGATCCTTGATTTCATCAACAAATCATCATTCTTCAAATGTACATCATGGAAATGTTTCGCATCAATGATGAAGTTAATCCCTTTGCGACTCACGAAGATGCTCCATTTGAAAACATATTTGCTACTCCCGAATCATCATCGAACCATCTTCTTGAGAGACATCGACTCTGCTACCTCGGTTCCTCAACAAGCGCCACATGAACACCTCGGAAAATGGACTCACGATCATCCATTAGACAACATCATTGGTAATCCCTCTCGTCTGTATCAACCGGAAACAACTTGCAACCGATGCCTTATGGTGCTTCTTCAACTCCGTACTATCTAAGATCGAACCAAAAGATGTTAAAGCGCTATGAATGAAGATAGTTGGTTCAATGCCATGCAAGATGAAATTCATGAGTTTGATCGTCTTGATGTATGGGAGCTAGTACCGCTCAGGCGTGCTATGATTATAGCTCTAAAATGGATCTTCAAAGTAAAACTTGATGAGCATGGTGATGTGTTGAAGAACAAGGCTCGATTAGTTGCTAAAGGATATCGTCAAGAGGAGGTATAGACTTTGAAGAATCTTTTGCTCCAGTTGCTCGAATCGAGGCAATCGAATCTTCGGCTAATCTTGCTAGTAAGAACATGGTAGTTTATCGGATGGATGTAAAGACGGCATTTCGAGCGGAGATCTTAAAGAAGTCGTCTCGTCCACCAAACTGAAGGATTTGTGAATCAAGAGCATCCTACTCACGTTTATCGTTTGAAGAAGGCTCTTTACGGTTTAAAGCAAGCTCCAAGGGCATGGTATGATACATTGTCAAAGTTTCTTCTATCATCCGGATTCATCAAAGGAGCGATTGATCCTACATTGTTCACCGAAGTCGAGGCAAACATTTAATTCATGTTCAAATTTATGTTGATGATATTATTTTGCCTCGACCGACCCAATGGAATGTGATCGTTTTCAAATGAAATGAGTTCAAAGTTTCAAATGTCAATGATGGGACAAATGTCATTTTCTTGGGATTACAAATTTCACAAAGTCCGGAGGCATTTTCATAAATCAATCTAAATATGCAAATGAGATTTTAAAGAAATTTGGATTTGATTCAAGTGACCTGTTGACACCCCATGATTGACCGAACCAAACTAGATGAGGACCTCTCGGGGATCATGATTGACCAAACGAAATATCGGAGTATGATTGGATCACGATGTATCTCAACGCTAGTAGACCGGACATCTTGTTCATTTGTTTGCATGTGTGCTAGATACCGTGCTAAGCCTACTAAAAAGCACCTTGAAGCGGTTAAGCGGGTCTTCGGTATCTCCAAGGAACCATCAATATGGGACTATGGTACCGAAGGACACCGGTATGTCACTAACGGCCTATGAGATGCCGATCATGCAGTTGTCAAGATACACGTCAAGCACGTCGGAGGTGCTCGGTTTTGGGTGATAAGCTTGTGAGTTGGTCTTCAAAAAAGCAAATGAGTACTTCTATTTCCTCTACAGAGGTGAATACATAGCCATGTCATCTTGTTGTGCTCAAATCTTATGGATGAGATCTCAATTATCGACTATGGCTTTGAATTCAACAAAATTCCTCATCTTGTGATAATAAAGTGCTATTGCTCTCTCATGCAACAACGTTCAACACTCAAGAGCAAAGCATATCGACATTCGACATCATTTCATCGGGAACAAGTGGAAAAAGGTGTGGTGGAACTATATTTTGTGAGGTCGAATATCGGTTAGCGACATCTTCACCAAAGCTCTTCCAAGAGAACGTTTTGAGTTTATTCTTCCACGACTTGGTTTGAAAAGCCTTCAACGAAACTCTCAAACGTCTTGAGGAGGAAGACGAGGAGTAAAGGTCTATCTTCATCTATCTCTTGTATATATCTATTTGAAAAACAAAATACAAAATTATAAAACCTTCAAAAATCAAATAGAAAAATATAAAACTTTCAAAATCCATAAAATTTGAAAATTGAAAAATCTTCAAAAATATTGTCATTTTGTCATGTTTTTTCGATTCGATTATATCTACGGTCTTTGTGTTGTCATTCAAAGAATGACACGGGACTTTAGATGTTGTTCGAATTTTAAAAAAAAAAAAAAAAAAAATCAAAAATAAAAAAATCAAAAATATTTTTGGGAGAAAGAGAAAATGGTTTATTGTCATTTTCAAGAGCAATAACCCGGTTTTAAAGAAAGAACGAGCCATGTTTTACCATGTTTTCAAATTCCATGCTCGATTCTATAAACTCTTATCTCTTTGAAAACCAAATGCTTTGAAAAATAACTCGATTTCTATTTTGATAATCATCGGGACTTATTTGTCAAAATCTCTATCTCTCAATCAACAACCTATGTCATTGATTGAGGGGAGAATGATTTCAATTAAATTAAAAAGTTATTTGGCATTAAATTGTTTTCAAAAGATATACATGCATGTTTTATCAATGGAGTTTAAAGTCTTAAAATCCGATCCTTATCCGTTCAAACACTTTCACAATCAAGTCACAATTCTCCTTAAAAGCTTTCAAAATCAATTTAAATCTATACGAGATCACAAATCTCAAATGATTTGATAATTGTGATCGGGGAGAATGTGTGATTTAAATTGGATTTAAAGCGATAATTAGGTAAATGGTTTTATAAGAATGTACATCTTGTCCTTCCCACATGTGACAAACGATTTCAAATTTTCCATGCACATGTTGAGGGGAGCATCTATCTTAAACCTTTGATTTGAAACGTGATCATTCATCTCAATGTGCGGGTTCCTCTAGTATGTGCAAAACTCTTTTCAAACCTCGAGGCACATATTGAGGGGAGCAAATTATGGAAACCTCATCCTTCCGGAAATGCTATATCTACTTGATTTGATGTGGGAAGTGATGTTGATATCTTTAGAAAATGGTAATCAAAGAAGTTAATTCTTTCTCTTGCCTCCGTGTGCAAAACATTTTCAAATACTTGATGCACATGTTGAGGGGAGTTCTCGTTCTAAAATATCAAAACAATTCGGTACAAAATGCTTTGATAATATATCACAAGTATCCGAATTGATTTTCAAATGGTTTTCAATTGGTTCCAATGGCGGATGAACAATACCAAATAGACCGACCAACTTTACTTTATATACGGTGATATAAGGATGATAAGGTTAGGTATTGGTTCCCATGATCCGCCGAACCGGAGGGATCTACCGAGGACAATCCACTAGTTAGTGTAGAAGTCCTTAGGTATGATGATAAAAGGAGAAAAATGAGATATGGGAAGAGTGCGGACTAAGACCGAGCTAGTCTTGGAATAAACCCAACAAGGTTCTAGCTATGAAGTCTCGGTAAGCTTGAAGGGTTGAAGAATTAAAAGAATTGAATGAGAAAAGGGTGAAAACAAATAGCCCTCCATTTATTCAACCTTAGGGCGTAAACGGGTTCAATTCATATACTCTACCGATGGTAACATCGGTATTGAAGACAAGACGTCATGGACCCGGTGGACGCTTGCACTTCAACTTTCCAAACCACTCAAGTTCCTCTTAAAAGGGCTTGTTTCATTCTCACGGGAACCGACATTATCTATCGACTTTCTCTTAGAGATGGTTGATATTGAAGAAGGAGACCTCTCCCTAGTCTCCGTTATAGGATCCAAATATGCACAAATTGAGTCTAGAGCCACGAGATCATCAATAAATCTCATTAGGACACTTTCAATGAAGACTCTGTTTCACACAATGTGGAAAGAGATTATATCTTGAGTCCCACGCATTATCCTTGTGGTATTGCGGAACATCCGAGTGATGTGTTTACATATTCACAATGAAGATGGAAAGCCTTCGGAGCCAACATCAAACAAGCTCCGGTAGGTGGCATGTGAGATCTATTATATAGATCAACCATGTGACAACCGACAGAAACAATGGGGCGATTCAATCTCTTGAATCAATCACGGTTCGAGTTATGGATTGACGGATACCTTTGAAAACCGGTCTTTGTGCTTAAAAACTCTTTTCTTTAGCACATCGACCGTGTACTCATTTTTCAAACCAAAGGTGTTTTTATGATTGATAATTGATTTTCAATAAAACCTTCGTTGTATTGCAAAACAATTTCTATTGAGCAATACACGATTGTTTTTCAAATCTCTTTTCATCAATCGGTGGACTTAAAATTATTTGGTTCACTCACTCCGTGTTGTCTTCTTTGAGATGTTCGGTTTGAGAACACTAGAACATTGCGAAACCACATCAAGGAAATTCTTGAATTATACGATCACAGGCGGTACATGTCTTGATCAACGGGAACCGTGGGCGTGTACCTCAATTCAACGAAGTGATCAAAGACACTTTCGTGCGATTTATTGCTAATTGTTGTATGCGGTACACCCGGCGTTTGCGGTGATCGAATGAAGCGGTCAATCCATAGCCGCATGCTCACTTAACACATTCAACTCAAAGAAATCATGATTAGTGCATCAATGACTCGATATTTTCACTCCATGCTTCTTTCTGCTGCGCCAATATCATGAATCAACTAAAGCTTCCGCTACTCGATGAGAAGATTTCATGATCCGAATGTGAGCATGTCGGTCCTAAAGTCACAACACCACAATGGATGTCTTAGAGATTTTTGATAGGTGATGATCTCAAAAGATGGCTCAAAATTATTATCACGTGGATCAAGTAAAGACCTCCACTTGGATTATCCAAACATGCAATGTGAAGAATCAATGACTACGAGCTTAGGAGCAAAGGACTACATCAAGAATGCAAGATCAATTGTTAATGTATTATCTATTTGTATTCTATGTAATTTTGGTATATGATTGAGGTGACCTCCCTAGGGAGATTGTTAGGAATTAGAAATTCCGGTATTAAAGAGTCGGTCACCTCAAGTATATGTAATCGTTAAGCTCGTAGTCGTAGTTCTTTTAAGTTAAGTAGTAATTTAGTTAAGTAACACCGTGGAGGACAGACGGGTCTTTACCCACTGTATGCACGATCCATGACCCAAAGTGTGGCGAGTTATGTAAGACTATAAATACTCTCTACCTTCCAAGGTGGAGAGTTGGAGCTCATAATAATATCTTTCACTTTCTCTCACTAAGTTCCCTAAACCTCTAACTTTCTCTCTCTAGAATTCCATCTATATGCTACTTTGTGTTATGGTTTGATGTGTATGTGAAAAGTTATATCTTACACTAAATCCGGTCACACTAGCATAGAATTCTAACACAAACCTAGGACAAATTGGTTCATCGATGTCAAGAAGACAATCGAATTTAATGGCGGCTAGTTCTTCACGAAGATTGGTATGTTCAAGGAAGGATGAATGAATGGTTCTACCCTCATGGAAATACCTTGATTCTAGACCCTTAAATATTTCTACTTGTTCCTTGGTAAGTCCTTTGGTTTTGTGGTGTTTGGGAATGTAGTTAAGGGTGTCTTTGTGATCATAGAATCTTGCGGCTACCATGGTTATTCCTAAGGACAAGAATTAATATGTTAAAATGAGAATAAATTTTAACGTTTTGGTTCTAGTGTGTGCCTATATGAAAACAATTTGGAGTTGCGGTTATCTCGACTCATTTTATGCACAAAATGGTTTTAGTGGGGTGTTTGGCAAATACCATGAGATAACCCAAATGCTCCTAATTCATTGTGGCTTCATTTGAATATACCCGGGAATGCATATTAGTTATGCAATGCCTTTAGTATTCAAGAGCATGCAAGTGATGAAAATTTAACGTTTCTATTTGTATTAACAATGGAGAAAAAAAAATTGTTTTCCTACAAGTGAGAAGCTTTTCAAAACTTTTGACATGGGGTGTTTGGTTGTTTGAATAAGGCCTTATATTCATTATCTATCAATTAGTGGGAAGCATGATTTGTTTATGCAATATGATAATGTAGTACCTAATTTCAATGACTAGTTATGCATTTTGCCAATTGAATTCATATTTGGTGTAAAAGCATACATAAAACCCCATGTAATGATTTGTGATAGTTTTGTGCATAAATAAGAATCCTAGACTCAGAATTAAGAGATAAAATGTAGTTAGGATACTTACAATGATGTTATCTTGATGATTAGTGAGTGGGAAGGTGTCAATAATGAGCTTGGTTTAATTTTACACGTTTTGGTAAAGTGGGTTGTGAGGAAGAGGATGTTATGTATATAGCGCTTTTTGTACAGAGACACCACGGACGACGGCACCAAATATTTGGTTCCGTCCGTGTTGTCGTTTGGTGCGCCGCTACTGATGGTGTACAAGACAAAATTGTTTTGTTTTGACTATTCTAATGTTTTGGGCTATGTTTATCCTACATGTTTGGTTCCATTAACCCTAAACCAAGTCTAAGAAGATTAAAAGGTTCTCGTTTAAGAGGCTTAGTTAAGATGTCGGCAATGTTGTCTTCGGAGGATACTTTCTCGATTGAAATGTTTCCTTTTTGAACATTGTCGCGAAGAAAGTGATGACGGATTTCAATATGCTTTATGCGAGCATGTTGAACGGGATTCTTGTTGAGATCGATGGCTCCTTTGTTGTCGCAAAGTATCACAATGTCGTTGAGATGAATTCGTAATCTACAAGAGCTTGCTTCATCCAAAGAGCTTGTTGACATGCTTTTCGGGTGAGACGTACTCGGCTTCAAGAGTTGAGATGGCTAAAGTCGTTTGCTTCTTTGCAAACCATGAGGTGAGACAATGTCCAACAAAAGTGCAAATACCACTTGTACTTTTCTATCGACATAATCACCGGCATGATCCGAGTCGGCATACACTATGGTTTCTACACCGTTCCTTTGGGATACCATAATCCTAAACACGTTGTTCCCTTAATGTATCTAAAATCCTTTTAAGGCTTCTAAGTGTGATGCCTTTGGGTTTTCTTGAAAGCGAGCACATAGACAAACACTAAACATAATGTCGGGTCTACTAGCCGTAAGATAGAGTAGGCTACCAATCATTCCTCTATATTTAGTGTTATCTACGGATTCACCTTCTTCGTCCTTGGTGAGTTTAGTGTCCGAGGACATGGGTGTTTTAGTTGGTTTGGAATCTTCAAGACCAAATTTCTTAAGCATGTCTTTTATATATTTAGATTGGTTAAAGAAAATGCCATCTTCTAGTTGTTTAATTTGAAGTCCTAGAAAGAAGTTTAACTCACCCATCATACTCATTTCAAACTCGTCGTGCATGATTTTAGAGAAATCATCACATAGCTCTTGACAAGTTGATCCGAATATAATGTCATCAACGATATTTGAACAATGATAATATGTGATTCCTTTTCTTGGTAAAAGAGTATTATCTACTAATCCCATAGAGTATTTGTTATCAATAAGAAAAGTCTTAAGTCGGTCGTACCAAGCTTTTGGTGCTTGCTTAAGACCATACAATGCTTTCTTGAGTTTGAAGACATGATGTGGTTTCTCAAAGTCGGTAAAACCGGAGGTTGAGCAACATACACTTCTTCGTTAATAAACCCATTAAGGAAAGCACTTTTAACATCCATTTGAAATAATTTAAAGTCATAAGCACATGCATAAGCAAGTAATATTCTAATAGATTCGAGTCTAGCTACCGGAGCATAAGTGTCATCATAATCAATACCTTCTTGTTGATTATAACCTTGTGCAACAAGCCTAGCTTTGTTTCTAGATACTATACCATTTTCATCCATTTTATTTCGAAAAACCCATTTCGTTCCAATTATGGTTTGATCTTTAGGTTTTGGAACTAATTTCCAAACATCATTTCTAACGAATTGGTTTAATTCTTCTTGCATGGCAATTACCCATGATTCATCTTTTATTGCTTCATTTATGTTTTTCGGTTCAATGGTGGATACAAAACAAAAATAATTACTTTGATTTTGGGCTTGTGACCTTAAGGTTCTTTGATTAAGTTGTCCTATGACCTTTTCTAAAGGATGACTTTTGGATTCTTTGATGTTTATAATTTCCTTATTTAATGGTTCATCTTCCTTGTTATTATTAATTTGACTTTCTATTATTTGACTTTCAACTAAGTCATCATCTACCAAAGGTGATGTCTTAGAAGGAGGTGGACTTTCGTCAAATGTTATGTTCAACGATTCCTCGACTATCATTGTTTCTTTGTTTAGGACAATATAAGCTTTACTAGTTTGAGAATAACCAAGAAATACACCTTCATAAGACTTTGGGTCAAACTTGGTGAGATAATCCTTAGTATTAAGAATAAAGCATTTACAACCAAAGACTCTAAAATATCCTAACGTTGGCTTTTTACCTTTATAAAGCTCATATGGTGTTTTGTTTAAGAAAGGACGTATTAAGACTCTATTCAAAATATATGTAGAAGTGTCAGCGTTACACCAAAACTTTTGAGGAATGTTTTGTTCATTAAGCATTGTTCTACTCATTTCTTGAATTGTTCTATTTTACGCTCTACTACTCCATTTGATTGAGGTGTTCGTGGAGCGGAAAAGTTATGTGTTATACCATTTGTATCACAAAAGTTTCCAAATTGAGTTTCGTTGTCAAATTCACGACCATGATCCGTTCGGATTGACACAATTTTAACACCTAGTTGATTTTGAATTTTCTTGCTAAGAATTTCAAATTTATCAAAAGCTTCATTTTTGGTTTTCAAAAACAACGTCCAAGTAAACCTTGAGTAATCATCTACTATGACCAAAGTGTATAAGTTGCCTCCGTAGCTTCTTATAGCGGATGGTCCAAACAAGTCCATATGTAATAATTCTAGACACTTAGATGTGGACACCATATTTTTAGATTTGTGACTACTATGGGTTTGTTTACCAATTTTGCAAGCGTCGCAAAAGTGTTGGTCATATTTTAGTTTTGGTAAATTCCTAACTAACTCTTTTGAAGATAGGTTTTGTATAAGTCTCATATTAGCGTGACCTAAGCGTCTATGCCAAAGAGATGAGCTATCATCTAATGTTGTTAGGCAAAGTTTGTCATTATATGTTTTATCTATTTTCATGACGTATATGTTATTTTTCCTAACTCCTTTAGCTATGGTGATACCATCTTTTAGTATTTTACTACCATTTTCATCAAATAGTACTTTATACTTTTTATCACATAGTTGGCTAATACTAAGTAGATTAAATCCTAACCTATCCACATGAGCAACATTTTCAATAGTTAGGGAGTTATGAGCGATCGTACCTTTGCCAATGATTTTGCTTTTGAGATTACTACCAAAAGTGACATTACCTCCGTCATACTCTTGGTATGATGAGAAGAGACTTTTGTTGCCCGTCATATGCCGTGAGCATCCACTATCTTTTATCCACTCATCAGGTTCCAATCCAACTTTCAAGCATACCTAAGAAGTAAATAACTCAAGCATTTGGTCCCCAATATCTCATGGGTCCGTTTGGGTTAAACATACCATTTATTTGATTCATGTATGGAAACGATGGGTAAGAGTTCCATGACATGTAAACGGAGTTTGATATGGTCTAGGAAGTTTTGATTCCAACCATTGTGTTGGTAGTTGGGTTGTACGTTGTGGTTGCTCTTAGGAAAGGCGTTTGGCAAAAGGTGTTTTATATCGTTGTTGAGTAGTTTTGATCTAAATTCATTTTAGCAAGTCCTACTCCCGATGTAAGAGTTGGTTTTAGTTTAACACTATCCTTGGTTTTCTTTGTTACTTTGACAAATTCAATACGGTCCAGTATTACGAACATTTCGTCTGTTTCAAGTACCCACGGCACCATTTGTTTCTCCGGACGGAACCCTTATTTTGGTTCCGTCTCGTCCGTCTTATCTTCGCAGTTATTTTGATGATTGTTCGTCCTTTTCGGCCATTTTGTTTTGACTCTTTGGAATTAATACTTCATTAAATCCTAGCCCATTCATGTCTCCTGGTGTTTTATGGATTTTAACTATTTCATCGACAAGAGCGATGTTTTTGTTAAACCTTTTAAATTTAGAATTATTTTCGATTAAAACATCTTGTGTGAGCTTTAGTTTTCTATTTCAAGATTAAGCTCTTGACATGATTTACAACCATCGTCATTTGCCTTTCCCTTTTCAAGTCGTTTTGCTTTTTCTTTTAACTCATAAACTTCATTTTCCAAAAATTCCTTTTTGGTTTTTAAAAATTTATTTTTAGTTATGATTTTTAGACTTAGCTCACACAATTGATTATATTGTTTTTGCAAAGTGTCATCATCAATAGAAGAGTAAGAAGAGTCGGAAAGTACCTCATTTGACTCATGTGCCATTAGAGCGATCTCTTCCTTGCTTGATTCTTCATCCTCTTCACTATCACTCCAAGCACCACTTACAAAAGCTCGTTGAGTTTTGCTTTTAGGTGGCTTGGGACATTCTCCTATGAGATGATTTGCATCACCACATCTAAAACACTTTCTTTCACCTTTACCCTTTTTGTCATCCCGATCTTTTCGGAATGGCTTCTTTTCTTCTCGAGGTTGTCTTACGAACTTTCCTCTTCTTCTAAAGAACTTCTTAAAATCTCTAACGGCCATGGCATATTCCTCATCTTCACTATCGGAGCAAGATTCGTCATCATCACTTGATTCCGCCTTTGCTTTTAGAGCAACGGATTTGATCTTCTCCCTTTTTCCTTTGATGATCTCCGAATCTTTCTCCATCACCATTTCGTGTACTTTGAGGTTACCGATTAGCTCGTCTAGTGACATTTTTGAGAGATCTTTTGATTCTTCAATAGCGGTCACTTTAGCTCTCCATTTGGGATGGAGTGCTCTAAGAAATTTCCTGACAAAGTTCTTACTACGAAAAGATTCATCAAGTGCTTTAAGTGATGTAATAATAGTATTAAAGCGAGCAAATCCACAATCAATGGTTTCATCTTCAAGGATAACAAATTGTTCATATTGTTGAACAAGAAGATCAATTTTGTTATCCTTGACTTGTGAATTACCTTGATGTGTAATAATCAAAGATTCCCAAATATCTTTGGCGGTTTCACACATAAAAATTCTTTCATATTCTTTTCTAGGTAAAGCATTGTAAAGCATCATTTTAGCTTCATTATTTTTAGCAACTAATTTCTTTTGTTCATCAACAGAAATGTCCTTTGTTGTAGAACTAAAATCCCCTTTAACAATAATAAACCAAAGATCTATATCTTTTGACTTTACATATGTTTCAAAACGGTTTTTCCAATAGATAAATCCATTGGTTTCAAAGAGTGGTGGTCTTTGCATAGATTGCCCTTCTTTAAAGTTTTCAGAATCCATGGATCGTTTCAAGTTTATAAAATACAAATTATTTTAGAAATTCTTGAGCAACGAGGCTCTGGTACCAATTGTAGAAAACTAGAAGGGGGTTGAATAGTTTACCGATTAAAAACTTTGTTTTGAAACTTATTTAAAAGATCAATTGATATTGATCTTTGATATGTTAATGAAATATGCAAGCAATATGTAAAGAGTAAATAAGGAAAGAAATGATCAAACCACAACAAGTTGTTTATAGTGGTTCGGTCTACAAGGACTCTTTCTCCTTGCCCTACTCCACTCCCCGAGTCTCACACTCGAGAGTTTAACTTCACTAGTCAACAAGCTCCTTTCACCGGCGGAGAAAACCTTTACACTTCGCTTACACTATTTCCGACACTAAGCTAGATGTCGAGTTCTTTCCAAGGGTACAACTACTCCCACACACAATGTATTTTGAGGACTAAAATACTAACCACTCACACTCACAAGATTATGATGGTTTAATACAACAATGAAGTATGGATCAACACAAGATCATACAACACTAAACAAACAAGACTTCCAACTTCTCGTTTGAAGCTTGAATGTGACTTGATCTTCTTTGCTAAAAAGAGATCACTAATATGATATGAAACGAGTTAGAAAGGTTAGAGAAGATATGTATGAGAGTATATTAGAAAGGGATGAAAACTACTTGGCTTGGCATTGCTATTTATAGCCAAAATGGACGAGAGCGTCCACGGACCGCGGAACCCTTAAAAGGGTTCCGCCTGTACCATTTTGGTACCGCCTGGTCCGACAAACCAAGATATCAAATCTTGCCAAAGTCAACTCTATCTAAGTGAGATTGTAACGGTGAAGAGGACGGCGTCACAGACATAAGGTGACGCCGTCGCAAGGTTAACGTGGCCAAGACGAAACCCCATGATGATAAACGACGGCGTCACAAAACATAAGGTGACGCCGTCGATATGTAATATTATATATAGAATCAATTTTTCAGTTTTAGGAGAGTCTTTTGGAGTAAAACCTAAAAGCAGAACCAAGGGTGTCTTGTACAATATTTTAGGGTTCCAAACCCTATCTTACATCAAGATAACTATTTACTTCATCAATTCAATTATGTCTTTGATTATTTGTGTGTATGCTTGCATGTTCCCATGTCCGGCTAATTTATTTGTGTGTTTGCTTAGGAGTATGAAACTTAATTATTGAATATTGATTGGTTGTTTCTTATCTTAGTTGATTAATGATCTAGTAATGCGATAGGTCATTCGTTGTGTACTTAATGCTTGATTCATCTTTGTGAACCTTAGAATATAATTACACGAGTAGTTGTAAGCTAAACCATCCAAAGAGTGCCTTAGAGTAAGAGTTTATTATCCCTAGTGGGTTTTGTAGGCGAGACCCTTTGGTAAGTTCAAAGAGTTAGGGAGAAACGATACCCTACAACTTTAGACACACAACGCAACTAAGAATAAGGACGTGACAACTCAACCATCAATAGGAGATAATTAAGGAGTAGTAAAACCTAAGTAAACACATCTTTAAACTATCATACGAGCACACATTAATTAGACATAGACTACCACCACCTTAGTTTAGATAATTAGATAATAGTAGAGTTATCGGTAGAAATACCAACCCCCAAATCCAATACCCGAGATTCGTACTTTTCAATTTCCTAAAAACATAAAAAGATAAAAATAATCTTCCTCAACCTTAACCTTAGCGTAGTAACTTCTCACTAGCATTCCTATTCCCCAGAGAACGATATCAATACCCGTGGCTTACCCTAATACTACACTACAACGATTAGGTTCACGCCTAGGGTGTTGAAAATCTTGCTCGACTTAAAAGGAAGTTCCTTTGACCCCGAACGCGCTGCGTAAGCGTATCAAGTTTTTGGCGCCGCTGCCGGGGAATAGAATAGCTAGTTAGTAGTCCACCTCGTTTAGGTTCTTTGCCTTATTCCTATCAAGTAAATTTTTTCTCATTAATAGCTTCCTTGTAGTCTATCCCCCTTCTTTGTGTTTGTGTTCGTAAAACCATTTTCATTTGTCACTATGGCAAGTGAAGTAGCATTTGAATCATTAACAAATGAGGAACAATTGAATTTCGCAAGTTGGTTTGGTTTTTATTGTTCTAATGAATTTGTGAGTGAACTTAGAGATATCCAAAAGGAGACGGGTGTAAGGTTGGATGGATTTGATATATTTTGTGTTTGTGTGGCTTCTATTCAACGATCGTTGTCGGATCAACTCCTTTTAGCGAAACCATGTGGAGAATTTTTCATAAAGCCTCCTATGCATAAACCATCAATTGAATGATCTTAGGCACCATGATCAAGAAGACCTAGTTTTAAGAACATGGAACCTAAACCGAACAAGATTGTGAGATGGTTGAAGCTAAAATACTTAGTTGCATGTGTGGGATAGATTTCAAAACATATGACACACGTGAGGAATCCTTTAGGCAAGTAGAACATAGTGGTCAAGTTTTGAGAACAATTCTTATGAATCGGACCAAGAATTTGAAATGGCCAAAGAAGGATTTGAGATGCTTAGGAGTGTATTTGGGTCGATCATCTAATGAAATCTTCCAATGATTTCCATGATGCATCACATGATGTCATATGTTGTATTTCTATTTTAGAAATATGCAAGTACTTAAGTAGTGTTTGGTTTTAAGAACCTAACACATTCTAAAAACTACTATCATACATAATGATTAGAGTCATATCAAGATGTTACTAATCATAAATGTAAATGCTTGAATGATGAATATATTGTTTGAAAAAGCTTGTTTTAATATCTATTAAACTTGACAAGCTTTAAGCTTTTATAAATTAAATTTACTTTTGTCGTTAACAAAACTTAGGTAAAGATCAAAAATATAAATAACGTTTAATGACGATATTTGTATTAACAGAGTATAAGAGATGCAAATCCAAGACCCCTAGCCTTGTATATATACTCAACTAAACTTGGAGAACAAGTTGAGTTTGGGTTGGGTTGGGAGATCCTTGTGGCCGATCGGTTTGAGTATCCCACAAGGGATTCCGGAACCTTCCTAATATTAATTTGCAATCTAGTCCTTTCCAATTACATTTAACGACCGTTAGCCCATTACACTTAATTACTTAACGTCCGTTATAATTATTTCGTTTAATTAATAAATAAATATAACTATTACATTTAATTATTAACTTTAATTCTCATACATAAAGTGTGTAATCCGTGGTCTCGAGTTCGATCCTAACTCATGACTACTAATTTATATACATTTAACGAATGAAATGAGGAAATAAGTGGGTTATTTATAACGTTTTAAAAGTGGTAAAGTTTTGAAAAAAAAATTGTTTTTTTTCTTTTATTAAATCTCAAACGGTAGTTTTTTTTTTTTTTTTTTTTTTTTTTTTCTTTTTGGTTTCGGTGTCTTTCAACTTGGTCGTTGAGGCGACCTAGTTAAATCAAAATGAATCCCACGACCGAGTAAGACCAAAACCCACAATGAGGAGACCAGCGACAACCGAGCATGACCGAGGTGGACGATCGATCCATTGTGACTAGCCTTATGATCATAGGTAGATCACCATAGGTGCAATTATTTGATGGTCATATCTATCTCTAGACGTTTATCTCATGGTATTATCTGCGTGCCCTAATGGCGGCGACACGGCGGCCACAAAACATAAGGTGACGCCGTCGCATATGTAATATTATATATAGAATCCGAATTTTTCGGTTTTAGGAGAGTCTTTTGGAGTAAAACCTAAAACCGAACCAAGGGTGTCTTGTACAAGATTTTAGGGTTCCAAACCCTATCTTACATCAAGATAAGTATTTACTTCATCAATTCAATTATGTCTTTGATTATTTGTGTGTATGCTTGCATGTTCCCATGTCACGGCTAATTTATTTGTGTGTTTGCTTAGGAGTATGAAACTTAATTATTGAATATTGATTGGTTGTTTCTTATCTTAGTTGATTAATGATCTAGTAATGCGATAGGTCATTCATTGTGTACTTAATGCTTGATTCATCTTTGTGAACCTTAGAATATAATTACCCGAGTAGTTGTAAGCTAAACCATCCAAAGAGTGCCTTAGAGTAAGAGTTTATTATCCTAGTGGGTTTTGTAGACGAGACCCTTTGGTAAGTTCAAAGAGTTAGGGAGAAACGATACCCTACAACTTTAGACACAAAACGCAACTAAGAATAAGGACGTGACAACTCAACCATCAATAGGAGATAATTAAGGAGTAGTAAAACCTAAGTAAACACATCTTTAAACTATCATACGAGCACACATTAATTAGACATAGACTACCACCACCTTAGTTTAGATAATTAGATAATAGTAGAGTAATCGGTAGAAATTCCAACCCCCCAAATCCAATACCCGAGATTCGTACTTTTCAATTTCCTAAAAAACATAAAAAAGATAAAAAAATAATATTCCTCAACCTTAACCTTAGCGTAGTAACTTCTCACTAGCATTCCTATTCCCCTAGAGAACGATATCAATACCCGTGGCTTACCAAGTAAATGTTTTCTCATTATTAGCTTCCTTGTAGTCTATCCCCCTTCTTTGTGTTTGTGTTCGTAAAACCATTTTCATTTGTCACTATGGCAAGTGAAGTAGCATTTGAATCATTAACAAATGAGGAACAATTGAATTTCATAAGTTGGTTTGGTTTTATTGTTCTAATGAATTTGTGAGTGAACTTAGAGATATCCAAAAGGAGACGGGTGTAAGGTTGGATGGATTTGATATATTTTGTGTTTGTGTGGCTTCTATTCAACGATCGTTGTCAGGATCAACTCCTTTTAGCGAAACCATGTGGAGAATTTTTCATAAAAGCCTCATATGCATAAACCATCAATTGAATGATCTTAGGCACCATGATCAAAAAGACCTAGTTTTTAAGAACATGGAACCTAAACCCGAACAAGATTGTGAGATGGTTGAAGCTAAAATACTTAGTTGCATGTGTGGGATAGATTTCAAAACATATGACACACGTGATGAATCCTTTAGGCAAGTAGAACATAGTGGTCAAGTTTTTGAGAACAATTCTTATGAATCGGACCAAGAATTTGAAATGGCCAAAGAAGGATTTGAGATGCTTAGGAGTGTATTTGGGTCAGATCATACTAAAACACATGATAAACATTTAGGAGATCTAGATATAATGGAGAAAAAGGTGGAAACTCCAAGCCCACAAGCCCTACCATCACTTGAGGAACACACATCACCTATAACTTACCCGGAAGTAGTAGAAGAGAATTTAGGAATCCCGATGGAGGTAGAACCTTTGGACCAAACGCCACTAGAGAATGTAGGTTTAGATGCTTGTTGTCATGACCTCTCTCTTAGTCCTAGGGAAGTTCCTAATTTTGATGAACCGGAGCCTCAACCAAAAACCTTACCCAATGTTCCGTCTTTAGATGTGAATCTTGGAATTGAATTAGGCCCCAATCCACCCATCAAAATAGATAGTCGGGGTAGTTGCTTGATAAAGGTGGTAGATTCTAGGCCATGTAGAGTGGAAGCTAATATAGGAGTAACCCATGACCTTACACACTTATATCACCCATTCGTGGTTGATAACAAGAAACATTATGGGTTTAAACCGGGTTTATTAGGTCAAGATGGATCCTTAACTAAGAATCTTTTGAAGTTGATAGAAGATGATCCATTTTTAGGTGAGAGATTTGATTCACCCGCTACACCAATTGAATTAGGTAAGGTTATAATGAATGGAGTACACTCCTTTGAGCATATAAATCACCCATCACCCTCTCCTCACGTAGCAAATTTCCACCCTAAGGGTGTGTATTGCTACTATCACCCTTACTTAACCTTAAGTGTAGGAAAACTTCCCTTTATCTCGTTAAATAAGGGTAGAGTCGGGCTCGTGACTCGAACAAAAACAAGCGCTTCTTGGGAGGCAACCCATGTGTATTTGTTTTTTAATTTTTATTTGTGTGTCGTATATCTTTGATTGATTGTTTATTCTCATGTTTGAATTTGTAAAAATGCTTTATTTTGTCTTTAACTTCGTCTTAATTACATATAAAGGTATTTTACATAAGGGATAAGTGTAGGGAGGATTACACACGTTTTCAAAAGAAACGTGAACATGAGAATAACAATTAATTAAAAGATATATTTGCATGTTTGTTCGAGTCAAATGCTTGTACCGAGTCATAATGGATGTTTTGCGTGAAATTTTTCCATTTTAAAGATAAAAATTTTCCGAATTTTTTCGTAAAATCGCGAGCGCTTTTTGTCAGGATAACTTTGACGTCGTCGGAAGGAGTAAAACATCGGATCACTTTTTCGTTTTTCGAGCTACTTATAATTTTTGGAATTTTCCGGTCTTAATTTTCTTAGAAATTGTAAACATCCATTCCACAAGCATTATATCCTAGTTTAAATCGAGTCTTATATATATTATTACCGCCGATTTTACGCGAAGGTTTCGTTTGTTTTGTTCAAGTGTGCGAGTTTAGTTTGTCAAGAAGAAGTTACACAAGATTGGAAGGAGCTTTTCACGAAATAATTCTTCTTGGAAAGGATTTAACCACCACTTTACACGGATCCTACCGAGCTAATCGGGAGTATTAGTTTCTTTCGTTTTGATTACCTTCTTTATCATAACTTTGATACTTTCGGGAACATTGGGGACAATGTTCAGTTTAAGTGTAGGGAGGGAAAATAAAACGGGAACTTTGAAACTATGCTTATCCTTGATTATTTGCTTTGTCCAATTGTGATTGTGTAATAAACCATGAGAAAATGTCGGTTAGGGTAATGTTGGCACCAAATTTAAAATTTTTCATGACATATAGGAGTGGGCCATTAGTCTTAACATAAGCGTCTCACGGATAGGAAGTTGCATGACTAGCACAAAAACCCTTTACCACCTAAATTCCACCCAAAATGTGAGGATCGCCCTTAGATTAGTAGGAATTAAAAGCATTCATCTTCAATGCTTAGAGTGTGAACCGGTAGTATATTAGATTCTAGAACTTGTTTTGTGATGCATTCCTAGATCGCAAGTGAGACTACACTTGTGTAGTTAGGAATAACTAAATGATAAGAGGCATTAGGATAACCCTTGTTTGATACCCGTAATATAATTACTTCTTCCACATCGGTTGAGTAATTCCCCCACACCCTTTGCGTTGTACTCATCTTTAGTACACGATACCCTAGTTAACCCTCGAGCCTATCCTTTTCGCGGTTCTCGTGATGTTTCGGTTTTTCCGAATATCAATGAAGAGAATTGTTTACACCCCACCCCAAATATACACCCAAATCGCCTTAGCCTACCCCTTATGCACTCACTTTTAGTGCAAATGTTTGTTATCACCCTAAACCCTTAGTTCAATTATCGGTTGCTTGCATGAGTTGCTAAGTCGAGTCATATCCTTTGTATACAGATTTTGGGACGATTTGGATTCATGGGAAAAGTTAAAGTTTATGAAATGACGGGAAGGGAACGTTAAATTCAAATTCCCTTTGTTTGCGTAATAATGTACCCCAAGTGTTTTGATCTTTTCAATTCGGGTCAAATTAATGTTAGAGTAATAAAAACTCAAGTGTAGGGATGTGCCTATAAATCCCTATCATTTTGATGTTACCGTAGGGATGGTAGAGTAAAAGTGTATGGAAAAAAAAAAAAAAAAAAAAAAAAACATACTGCTACCATCCTACATCTATCCTTTAAATTTATGTTTGTTTATTTCGTTACCTAGAGTTTTAGAGTGTCGAGCCTTGGCTTAGCAACGCCATTCTTCGTATGCATTTAACATAGAGATTTTGACTTGCCACCACTAAATAGCCTATCCCACCAAACTCTTGTTTCCTACCGTAAGCCTAACATTACAACCCTTTAAAAGACCTCTTTGATAGTCTTTCCTAGGTGCTTACGCCAAAGCGATGGAGGTTTGATCTATTCTCAAGCCTATGGTAATCTATGTACTAGGACCGGTTAATGAGTGTTTATCTTCCATTTCCTATTTGTTATATTTCATATATACACCCGAGAGATGTGAGTATCCAAACACCCCATGTGAGGTGCTAGTATGTAATTCCGTGCTTGTTATGACTTTATGGGCTTATATGTGTTGTGGACCGTTTTAAATCAATGCTTCATGACCCCTAACTTATAAATTAATTGGCTAAAAGCACATTTGCTTGAGGACAAGCAAATAACAAGTGTAGGGATATTTGATAAGGTTTTAAAAGGTACCATTTTGAGGGTCATTTTAACCCTTATTTGATCACTTTGTATCCGTTATTACTTAATATCGTTCCTTTTCACTTTTTAGGTCTCTTGAAGGCAAAATGTTGGAATGGCACTTATTTGGACGAAAAGCGCGAATATCTGAAGAAAATGGCCAAAGTCGAATCGAGACACTCAAAGGCCGAAAAGCAAGCGCGGCGCCATTGTTAATCGCGACGCCGTCGGAGGAATTTGTGACTCGTAAGAGAAAATGGCTTGTTTTGAAGGATGGCGTCGGGCTTTAAAGGAGTAGACCGTCGCAACTCGGACGGCCTAGATGCGACCAGACGACGCCGAAGTCGAAGAGGACGGCGTCACGGACATAAGGTGACGTCGTCGCAAGGTTAACGTGGCCAAGACGAAACCCTAATGACGGTAAACAGCGTCACAAAACATAAGGTGGCCGCCGCATATGTAATATTATATATAGAATCCAATTTTTCGCTTTTAGGAGAGTCTTTTGGAGTAAAACCTAAAACCGAACCAAGGGTGTCTTGTACAATATTTTAGGGTTCCAAACCCTATCTTACATCAAGATAACTATTTACTTCATCAATTCAATTATGTCTTTGATTATTTGTGTGTATGCTTGCATGTTCCCCATGTCCGCTAATTTATTTGTGTGTTTGCTTAGGAGTATGAAACTTAATTATTGAATATTGATTGGTTGTTTCTTATCTTAGTTGATTAATGATCTAGTAATGCGATAGGTCATTCGTTGTGTACTTAATGCTTGATTCATCTTTGTGAACCTTAGAATATAATTACGAGTAGTTGTAAGCTAAACCATCCAAAGAGTGCCTTAGAGTAAGAGTTTATTATCCCTAGTGGGTTTTGTAGGCGAGACCCTTTGGTAAGTTCAAAGAGTTGGGAGAAAGCATACCCTACAACTTTAGACACACAACGCAACTAAGAATAAGGACGTGACAACTCAACCATCAATAGGAGATAATTAAGGAGTAGTAAAACCTAAGTAAACACATCTTTAAACTATCATACGAGCACACATTAATTAGACATAGACTACCACCACCTTAGTTTAGATAATTAGATAATAGTAGAGTAATCGTAGAAATACCAACCCCCAAATCCAATACCCGAGATTCGTACTTTTCAATTTCCTAAAAACATAAAAAGATAAAAATAATCTTCCTCAACCTTAACCTTAGCGTAGTAACTTCTCACTAGCATTCCTATTCCCAGAGAACGATATCAATACCCGTGGCTTACCCTAATACTACACTACAACGATTAGGTTCTTTGCTTGGGTGTTGAAAATCTTGCTCTTTTTAAAAGGAAGTTCCTTTGACCCCGAGCGCTGCGTAAGCGTATCAAGTTTTGGGCGCGGCGCGGGAATAGAATAGCTAGTTAGTAGTCCACCTCGCTTAGGTTCTTTGCCTTATTCCTATCAAGTAAATTTTTCTCATTAATAGCTTCCTTGTAGTCTATCCCCTTCTTTGTGTTTGTGTTCAGAAACCATTTTCATTTGTCACTATGGCAAGTGAAGTAGCATTTGAATCATTAACAAATGAGGAACAATTGAATTTCGCAAGTTGGTTTGGTTTTATTGTTCTAATGAATTTGTGAGTGAACTTAGAGATATCCAAAAGGAGACGGGTGTAAGGTTGGATGGATTTGATATATTTTGTGTTTGTGTGGCTTCTATTCAACGATCGTTGTCAGGATCAACTCCTTTTAGCGAAACCATGTGGAGAATTTTTCATAAAAGCCTCCTATGCATAAACCATCAATTGAATGATCTTAGGCACCATGATCAAGAAGACCTAGTTTTTAAGAACATGGAACCTAAACCCGAACAAGATTGTGAGATGGTTGAAGCTAAAATACTTAGTTGCATGTGTGGGATAGATTTCAAAACATATGACACACGTGAGGAATCCTTTAGGCAAGTAGAACATAGTGGTCAAGTTTTTGAGAACAATTCTTATGAATCGGACCAAGAATTTGAAATGGCCAAAGAAGGATTTGAGATGCTTAGGAGTGTATTTGGGTCAGATCATCTAATGAAATCTTCCAATGATTTCCATGATGCATCACATGATGTCATATGTTGTATTTCTATTTTTAGAAATATGCAAGTACTTAAGTAGTGTTTGGTTTTAAGAACCTAACACATTCTAAAAACTACTATCATACATAATGATTAGAGTCATATCAAGATGTTACTAATCATAAATGTAAATGCTTGAATGATGAATATATTGTTTGAAAAAGCTTGTTTTAATATCTATTAAACTTGACAAGCTTTAAGCTTTTATAAATTAAATTTACTTTTGTCGTTAACAAAACTTAGGTAAAGATCAAAATATAAATAACGTTTAATGACGATATTTGTATTAACAGAGTATAAGAGATGCAAATCCAAGACCCTAGCCTTGTATATATACTCAACTAAACTTGGAGAACAAGTTGAGTTTGGGTTGGGTTGGGAGATCCTTGTGGCCGATCGGTTTGAGTATCCCACAAGGGATTCCGGAACCTTCCTAATATTAATTTGCAATCTAGTCCTTTCCAATTACATTTAACGACCGTTAGCCCATTACACTTAATTACTTAACGTCCGTTATAATTATTTCGTTTAATTAATAAATAAATATAACTATTACATTTAATTATTAACTTTAATTCTCATACGCAAAGTGTGTAATCCCGTGGTCTCGAGTTCGATCCTAACTCATGACTACTAATTTATATACATTTAACGAATGAAATGAGGAAATAAGTGGGTTATTTATAACGTTTTAAAAGTGGTAAAGTTTTGAAAAAAAAAATTGTTTTTTTTTTCTTTTATTAAATCTCAAACGGTAGTTTTTTTTTTTTTTTTTTTTTTTTTTTTGGTTTTCAGTGTCTTTCAACTTGGTCGTTGAGACGACCTAGTTCGTCCAAAATGAATCCCACGACCGAGTAAGACCAAAACCCCACAATGAGGAGACCAAGCGACAACCGAGCATGACCGAGGTGGACGATCGATCCATTGTGACTAGCCTTATGATCATAGGTAGATCACCATATAGGTGCAATTATTTGATGGTCATATCTATCTCTACATGTTTATCTCATGGTATTGTCTGCGTGCCACATATCTATCTTTATTCCATTTGCATATCTTTGAAGGGACAAGATATTCCTACCCCCCTAATTCTTATATTCCCACCTTCCCTACTTTTTTTCATTTTTTTTATTTATTTTTTATTTTATTTTTATTTTTATAATTTTATTTATATAAAAAAACTATAAAGCTGAAAATGCGGAACATAAAATATAAAGTTTAATAAGTCAAACGCTTAAAACTGTCAGAAATACGGAACAGAAAACTGTGTTGTACCGAAACAAATAAGGGACAAAGGGAATAAAAGTACAATCCCTCCCTAATAGGGAGGGTGGGAATAGTACATCCCATCTTTGAAATCCTTTTTCAGATTTTTAATTTGTCGGTTTGCTTTTACGTATATTATGATAGTACTTGTGCAACGAGAAGGAAATTCAAATCGGCCATTAATTATATTGCGAAATTACCATTGCATGCATATATATTCCATATGATTTTTATGGTAGTATTTCTAGACAAGTGTTTGTTTATGATGTTATAAGGTACTATTACAACTAGCGCTAGTCTATTTATAGACATTGTTATTTCTGTAAATTTTATATACATTGTTTTTCAAGGTGGTGCTAGCCTGGTTAGATTTCAATCAGGTTCGGGGAAGCATCTTGCAGGCGTTGTTGGGAAGTCTGTAGTAATAGTGGATTTAGAGAACCCTCAAGGTCGTAAGCATGCCCTAAAGGCTGGTCTTTTTATTAATTTAAAAAACTACTATCAACTGTGAATTGTATTTTTTGCAAATTATTATTTGAAAAAAAAGCTGTTTTGAACATGTCTTGCGATGGTGCATCATTAAAAGGAACTAGTTTCCTGTTTAGTTTCCTGGTTAGATTTCAATCAGGTTCGGGGAAGCATCTTGCAGCCGTTGTTGAGAAGTCTGTAGTAATAGTGGATTTAGAGAACCCTCAAGGTCGTAAGCATGCCCTAAAGGCTGGTCTTTTTATTAATTTAAAAAACTGCTATCAACTGTGAATTGTATTTTTTGCAAATTATTATTTGAAAAAAAGCTGTTTTGAACATGTCTTGCGATGGTGCATCATTGAAAGGAACTAGTTTCCTGTTTAGTTTCATTTTTTTAGGATGAAAATGTTTTTTTTATATATTTTTTTGAACGGTGACTTTCATTTTTGGATTAAGATCACACCCACCAAACAATAGACCCTAATCCACCACGTACCCGGCTTGGATTCGAATCTGCGCAATTAGTGGCTAACAGGCTCTCCTCTTCATTGCCTATTATCAACAGAGCTTGTGGTCCGCAAATGAGGACTTCCCGGAAGGTCACCCATCCGGTACTACTCTCACTTGTGGCTCGCTTAATTGCTTAAGCTCCAACCACTAGACCACAAGTCCCATGATGATAAAGTTTCGAAGATAAAATAATTGAGTTTGAAAGGCTACTCTGATATGTGGGTAAAATAAAGTTTTTTTCAATAATGGAGATGAAATAATAATTAAAGTTAAAAAGTGATGTTTTCCACATGCTGCTTTCATGTTCAAATAATAATTAAGAGGGGAGTTATTTTACATACCAAACTTTTCTTATATACTAAGGGACTAATCTCCATCATTTATTTAAAAAAATCAATGGATGAGATTAAAAGCATTTTATTATTCACCTATTTTTATAATTTAAATATCTCTTAAACCGTTAATCGTTAAGAAATAATAACTACACCATCGCGAAGAGAATTTAATTATCTTTATATAGACGGGCACTTTGATATATGATAAGGTTTTAAAAGGTACCATTTTGAGGGGTCGTTTTAACCCTTATTTGATCACTTTTGTATCCGTTATTGCTTAATATCGTTCCTTCTCACTTTTTAGGTCTCTTGAAGGCAAAATGCTGGAATGGCACTTATTTGGACGAAAAGGCGAATATCTGAAGAAAATGGCCAAAGTCGAATCGAGACACTCAAAGTGCTGAAATAAGGCGGCGGCGTCGCATCAAGAATGACGCCGTCGGAGGAATTTGTGACGGCTCAGAAGAGAAAATGCTAGTTCTGAAGGACGGCATCGGGCTTTAAAGGAGTAGACCGTCGCAACTCAGACGGCCTAGATGCGACCCAGACGACGTCAGAAGCTGAAGAGGACGTGACAACTCAACCATCAATAGGAGATAATTAAGGAGTAGTAAAACCTAAGTAAACACATCTTTAAACTATCATACGAGCACACATTAATTAGACATAGACTACCACCACCTTAGTTTAGATAATTAGATGATAGTAGAGTAATCGGTAGAAATACCAACCCCCCAAATCCAATACCCGAGATTCGTACTTTTCAATTTCCTAAAAACATAAAAAGATTAAAATAATCTTCCTCAACCTTAACCTTAGCGTAGTAACTTCTCACTAGCATTCCTATTCCCTAGAGAACGATATCAATACCCGTGGCTTACCCTAATACTACACTACAATGATTAGGTTCATCGCTGGGGTGTTGAAAAACTTGCTCGATTTAAAAGGAAGTTCCTTTGACCCCGAACGCCTGCGTAAGCGTATCAAGTTTTGGCGCGGCTGGCGGGAATAGAATAGCTAGTTAGTAGTCCACCTCGTTTAGGTTCTTTGCTTGATTCCTATCAAGTAAATTTTTCTCATTTTTAGCTTCCTCTTAGTCTATCCCCTCTTCGTGACCTTTGTTCGTAACCCTATCACTTTTCATCATGGAAGATGATAACCAACCACCACTCATCAACCCACCACCAAATGACCCGCCAAGAGCCCGTACTCTTGGTGAATACTCAAGACCAAGCCACCTAGGCTATAGGAACACCATTGAGCTTCCCGACCAAGCCCAAACTACGGCCTCGCGATCCGACACCATCCGGTTGGTGCAAAATGGATGTGCATTCCATGGACTTCGTTCAGAAGATCCAAATCGAGATCGAGGATTTCTCAAAATTGTCGATTCCATCGACCTTGATGCTACTACGGGAGACCACGCGCTGCGTCTCTTCCAATTCTCTACGGGACCAAGCTAGTAATTGGCTTGAGCGACTTCCACGGCTCCATCTCAGTTGGGATGATCTTACCTCTCGCTTCCTTGCTCAATTTTTCCCAACGGGAGAACCACTAAGCTTAGGAATGACATCTTGATGTTCCAACAACGTCAAGGTGAATCTCTCTCGAAGCATGGACCCGATTCAAGGACTTACTTCATAAAGTCCCTCATCACGGCATTGATCTTTGGCCCAAGTCCAAATCTTTTATGATCATGTCAACTTCCCACTAAGCGATCCATTGACCAAGCGGCGGTGGAAAACTTAGTGATCTCACGCGGAAGAATCATGGGGTATAATAGAGGACCTTGCCCTCACGACAACGAAAGTTAGGATGACCCCCGTGAGCTACCTAAAACCGTCAAGGTGATTCGCTCCCGAACAGTCAAGTTTTCTCTCACAAGCTGGCCACTTGTGAATGGCCGACCGTAAGAAACTTAAAACGATTCAGAAACAAATGCAATGAAGATCTGGAGAGTATAGTGTTTCCCCGGGTCGTTATGTCCCAGCGAGCTATGCGAAGAATCACCAAACGTATAGTGATCGAGAGATTTGAACGGAAAAGAGTTTGAGAATGATTATACCTAGAGAAAAAGCTAATAAATTACAGCGACTTAAATGCAAATTAAAGAAAATTAAAAAGCTAAAATATATTAAATAAATGCTATCACTATTTTTACAATGATGTTTTTGTGATTTTATGTTTTTATAAAACTGAATTAAAAACTACGTAACGTACAAATGAAAAAGTGAAACTAAATCAATATTAATCCTAAAAATATGAAAATTATATTTTTACAATCCTAATGATAAAAGAAAATTTTTAGAAAAAGAAAATTATTTTTATAACTATTAAATTAATTATTATTAATTAAAAACTATTTTTAACTATTTAATAATAGCCTAAAATACAAGAAAATATGAAATAAAGCTTGAAAAATAAAATTATGACTTAGAAAAATCTAAAATAACAAAATAGAATTTTCAAAACTATTTTTGTATTTTTCTGATTATTTTTCTATTTTTATGAATTAAAACTATTAAAACTAATTAAATTACTTAAAAATACAAATTTAACTAAGAAAAATCTAGAAAAATATTTTTTTGACTTTTTATATTTATCTTAACTTAAGAAAAATGAAAAATTAATTTTTTGAACCTTTTCTGAATTAATTGGATTAAAAGCTATTTAAAATGACTTAAAAACTAATTTAAATGGAGAAAAATACCAAATAGGCTTGGAAAAATCTGAAAAATTCAAGATAAGCTTAAAATAATATTTAAAATCTAGGAAAAATATAAAAAACAGGGGTTGTGTACAAGAATATGTAACTGCTATGTAAAGTGCTTATGAAATAAGCACTTCAAATAAGCCAAGAACCACAAAAAGCCACCAACTGATAACAAAAGCTATAAACTGCTAAAAGAACCTAAATGCAACTAAAAACAACTATCCTAAACCTCTTGATTGCAAGCTTAAACAGAATTGGAAGATTTGAGTAATGAGCTAAAAACAGTTTCTGGAGGCTACTTGCAGCTTAAAAACAAGCACTTAAATAAGCTGGAAATGAGAAACAGAAATTGGAACTTAATCTAGACCTGGCTGGGAGCTTGTAATCCAAAAAGGAGACCTAGATAAGCTCAAATGAGCTTTGTACAAGCTTTAAAAACCCACGTGCGTGACTCAAGATTGATTGGTGAGTTTATGCATGTGGCATTTATCTCATTTGCCACCCCATTTTGAAGCTTATAAAAATTTGACAAAAATCCAAAAAAATGACAATAATAAAATAGACCAAGGGAAGTTTTTAAAACCACAATTTTCATTGAAATTGGCCCAGAGATGAGTCCAAGAAAATTCACCCTAGTTGGCCAAAAACTGACTTTTCAAGGTTTTGACTTTTATTTGACAGACTTGCAAGTTGACTTTTTCCAACTTTGGGATTAATTTATGGACAGATATTGATGTTAATTGATGAAAGAGAACTACTGAAAACTATATCTATGTATTTGGAACACAAAACAAGCTTTTGAATATCAAAAATCCCAACAGTAAGGCTATTAAGACAATTTGAGAATGAATTTTGACTTTTGAGCTTTGCAGGTGCAATAACAAGACAGATATGAGTATAATAGACTTTAACAAGCATGAAACAACTGGTTTAAACCACTGAACTATCCTCTAGCACAGTTTAAGCTACTGAACCAAACACCCTATTTATGACTATTTTGTAATTTAAAAGAGACAACTGAACAAGCTTGTCTAATCAAACAAGCTAACTCTAATTACCCTACTTAACACTAAATAAGCAGTCTAAGCCATTCTTAACCATAGAATCTGAGATACAAACACAATAAGCAAAATGGATAGAAAATGAAAATGAGATACTCACAAATGTCCAAATTGTTATGCAAGCTAAAACCAAATCCAACCCTACACTAACCTAATCCATTTTAACCCAAATCAACCTCTGCATCATCCCACATCATCACCAAAACCAATTTGCACCCAGTTTGACTTTCGTTGACCAATTACCCAAGTTGTTTGAAACTGAACTATGAGCTTACTCAAAGCTATAATAAGCTTGAATAAACCTGTGTGAGCTTAAAAATAAGCTGCTGACAGCTTGTACATATGAAATAGAAACTGAAATTTGCAACAGTAACAAATAACATGAAATATGAATACCAACTTGAATTAATGTTTGAAAACAGTTGTTATACACTTAGACAACTTAGTTTGATACAAATGAACTTGAAATTACAACTTTTAATTTAAACTACAACATTTACTAAAAAAAACGACATAAAGGAAAAACTTAAAACTAACTACTTTCTTTTGCTTGCTTCTTCTCTCTCTTTTATAGCTCCAAATGCTTTCTCTCTCTAAAATGAGCAGTTCCCACCTTTGTTTTTGGCCATTGGATGACTTTAGGATCATTTTGGCCATTGATCATTTTTGGCGGGAAATGGGTATTAGCCAGTTGGGAGGGTTGAGTGAGATGGACAAGGGTGCATTTAATGTTATTTGGAGGGATGTTGAGGTGGAGTGAAAAGGTTGGTGAAGATGAGCTGGAGGAGGGGAGATGGAGTGTTGGCAGGCATTTGCAGAAAGCAGTTGAAGGGGAAGAAGTTTTGGCGCGTGTTTTGTTTGTTGACCAGAGGTTTGACCAAGGTTAAATATCAAAGGTGGTCAATTGGTAAGGGTCCAAAGTGTTTGGCGGGGTCCATTTGAGTTTTGACAAGGCCAAAGGTGTATTAAAGGTTTAATATAAACAAGGGCCTAATGTGTAAATTCGAAAATTCAAGGACCAAAGTCGCCAATTCAACAAAGTTGCTCCAAGGACTAAAAGTGACAAGTTTCAATAATGCAAGGACCAAACTTGACATTTTCCAATTTTCCAAGGGCCATTTACGCCAATTTTAAACTTGAAGGACCAATTTTGTAATTTCTCAAAACTTTTGATATTTTTCACCAAAGGACTAATTTTGACAAGTTATGATTTAAAAGGACCTTTGGTGATTTTTCTTTGAAATTATGTGCTCGGGGACTATTTCGACAATTTTGAAACTTGGGGGCTGAAAGCGCCAATTATGCAAACTTAGCTCATTTTTCATCGATTTTGAACATTTTGCATCGAAACATATAAAATGCAATTTTAGAATATTTTCAAGATATTTTGATGCATTTCGAGCATTTTAAGCGTTTTGCGATTCAGATTAACCAAAATGATGAGTATTTACACACTCATCACAAGGCAATCTCCTTGCCTTCCATCGACTCACAACCTTCCGCCGTAGGATGATCGAACTTGAAGATCAAGTTAAATTCCTCATGAGTTCCTACAAAAATCCTAAGTCCTCACGTCAAGTGAATCAAATCACTCTACCTTGTGAGTTATGCAGTGGTCCCCATGACACTCGTGATTGCACAAGGCTCCCCGAACAAGCTTTTGCGGACTACGCCTCCATGCGTACGGACGGAGCGGGAGAAGTGGTACATTTTCAAACCCGAACAAAACAACTTAGGAAACTCGTATAACCCCTCATGGAGAAATCACCCTAACCTTAAGTGGAACCAAAACTCAAGCACACCCCAAAGCTCATCTAGTTCACCCACTAGGTTCAATTCTCTTAATACCGGGAACCCCACTAATCTTGAGGCAATCGCATCTAGATTTTTGTCATCCCAAGAGACTCGATTGAATAAGCTTGAAGCCGATTTTAAGCAAAAACAAAGCGAGATGACAAACAAGCTTGATGCCCTCTTAAAAGCCTTCAATGAGCGGGAAGATGGAGCACTCCCAGTGATACCATAAAGAACCCAAAAGTGAATTCGATTGCGGCCGACTTCATGTTCTAGTTCACCATGGGAGAACGCACATCCATGCCCTCACACCCGACGGTTCACTCGGTAAATGCTATCAAAAGGGTTCCAAGCCATCCAAGAGGTACCAAGGCCCGACACCATTGGTAGAACCTCCTCTTGAGAAACCCGTCACCAAGAATCCAAACCTAGTTTAGAGGAGGAGTACAAGGAACTCCATCAAGAAAACCGATTCTTGAAGTCTTAGCTCATGCACCTTATTATAATGCTTTGAAAGAAAAATATGAGTTAGAACTTAGGCTTGGAAAACATGGGTCCGCTTTTGTGCGAAACAACTTACCTAAGAAGTTAGACGATCCCGGCTATTCACTCTTCCGTGTAGGCTTGGAACTTCCAAACCACTCGACGCCTAGCCGACTTAGGGTCATGCATCAATCTTGTTCCGTTGTCCCTCCATGAAGCCTTAACTTAGGTAAAATAGAACCAACGGAAACCATCTTAGGTCTAGCGGACGGTAGTGTGGCACGTCCGGTAGGAATAACAAAGGACATGGTAGTACACGTGGGAGAGTTGACTCTTTTGGCCGACTTTCATGTGCTAGACATGAATAAGGACCCGACATGCCCATTACTAGTAGGAAGAGGATTTTAGCTACCGCTAGTGCCATCATCGATTGTAAGATGTCCAAGATAGTGGTAGGAGAGGGAGTGCTAGATCGGTTCACGATGTCAAAAAGCATACGTACTACAAGGATGAGGAAATCCCACAAGAGATTAGGTTGGATAGAGAGCCTTCTAGATATGGACCTTGGATTGATAAGAACCTCATAGGCCCCAAAGACCTTTTTACCTAGATAAAGCCTTCACTAGTAAAGCAACTTTCCAAGAAAAAGAAATGGCTAGGGACATGGAAGTGAACCCGTTCGAGGACGCCTTAGTATTTAGGAAGATGACCGAGTTCCTAGGAAGCTTGCCCGTTAACCTTGTCATGAATAAGTGGAAAGTTGAGGAATCTAAACACAAATGGGATTGGGATAGACCGCCTAGTGATGGTAATGAAGAGTGGCACATTAGGATACAAATCTATGATCCCGATGGTGAGAAGTTTGAAAAGACATATTTAACCGAGCGTACTACTAGGAACTTGAATGATAAGTTTGATCCTTACGACATTGTTGAGGATAGACTTACTTATATCGGTACGTAGGGGCACGACTACAAGTCTAGCTACAAGACTCTTAAATAAAGAAAAGCGCTTCGTGGGAGGCAACCCATGCTTAATTGTTTGCTTGTTAGTGTCATATATCTTTTATTAATTGTTTATCCTCATGTTTAAATTTGTAAAAATGCTTTATTTTGTTTTTAACCTCGTCTTAATTGCATATAAAGGTATTTTACATCAGGGATAAGTGTAGGGAGGATTACACACGTTTTCAAAAGAAACGTAAACATGATAATAACAATTAACTAAAAGATATGTATGTTTGTTTGTTCGAGTCAAATGCTTGTATCGAGTCATAATGGATGTTTTTGCAGAAATTTTTCCAGATTCTAAAGATGTAAATTTTCCGAATTTTTTCGTAAAATCATGAGCTTTTTGTCGGGATAACTGACGACGTCCAGAAGGAGTAAAACATCGGATCATTTTTTCTCGTTTTCGAGCTACTTATAAATTTTGGAATTTTCGTGTCTTAATTTTCTTAGAAATTCTGTAAACATCCATTCCACAAGCATTATATCCTAGTTTAAATCGAGTCTTATATATTTTATTACCGCCGATTTTACGCAAAGGTTTCGTTTGTTTTGTTCAAGTGTGCAGGTTTAGTTTGTCAAGAAGAAGTTACACAAGATTGGAAGGAGCTTTTCACGCAAATAATTCTTCTTGGAAAGGATTTAACCACCACTTTACACGGATCCTACCGAGCTAATCAGGGGAGTATTAGTTTCTTTCGTTTTTGATTACCTTCTTTTATCATAACTTTGATATTTCGGGAACATTGGGGACAATGTTCGGTTTAAATGTAGGAGGGAAAATAAAACGGAACTTTGAAACTATGCTTATCCTTGATTATTTGCTTTGTCAATTGTGATTGTGTAATAAACCATGAGAAAATGTCGGTTAGGGTAATTTTGGCACCAAATTTAAAATTTTTCATGCATATAGGAGTAGGCCATTAGTCTTAACAAAAGCGTCTCACGGATAGGAAGTTGCATGACTAGCACAAAACCCTTTACCACCCAAATTCCACCCAAAATGTGAGGATCGCCTTAGATTAGTAGGAATTAAAAGCATTCATCTTCAATGCTTAGAGTGTGAACCGGTAGTATATTAGATTCTAGAACTTGTTTTGTGATGCATTCCGAGATCGCAAGTGAGACTACACTTGTGTAGTTAGGAATAACTAAATGATAAGAGGCATTAGGATAACCCTTGTTTGATACCCATAATATAATTACTTCTTCCACATCGGTTGAGTAATTTCCCCCACCTCATCTTTAGTACACGATACCCCTAGTTAACCCCTCAGAGCCTATCCTTTTCGCGGTTCTCGTGATGTTTCGGTTTTTGAATATCAATGAAGAGCATTGTTTACACCCCACCCCCAAATATACACCCAAATCGCCTTAGCCTACCCCTTACGCACTCACTTTTAGTGCAAATGTTTGTTATCACCCTAAACCCTTAGTTCAATTATCCGTTGCTTGCATGAGTTGCTAAGTCGAGTCATATCCTTTGTATACTGATTTTGGGACGATTGAGATTCATGGGAAAAGTTAAAGTTTGTGAAATGACGGAAGGAACGTTAAATTCAAATTCCCTTTGTTTGCGTAATAATGTACCCCAAGTGTTTTGATCTTTTCAATTCGGGTCAAATTAGTGTTAGAGTAATAAAACTCAAGTGTAGGGATGTGCCTATAAATTCCTATCATTTGATGTTACCGTAGGGGATGGTAGAGTAAAAGTGTATGAAAAAAAAAAAAAAAAAAAAAAAAAAAAAAAAAGCAGGCTACCATCCTACATCTATCCTTTAAATTTATGTTTGTTTATTTCGTTACCTAGAGTTTTAGAGTGTCGAGTCTTGGCTTAGCAACGCCATTCTTCGTATGCATTTAACATAGAGATTTTTGACTTGCCACCACTTAATAGCCTATCCCACCAAACCCTTGTTTCCTACCGTAAGCCTAACATTACAACCCTTTAAAAGACCTCTTTGATAGTCTTTCCTAGGTGCTTACGCCAAAGCGATGGAGCTTTGATCTATTCTCAAGCCTATGGTAATCTATGAACTAGGACCGGTTAATGAGTGTTTATCTTCCATTTCTATTTGTTATATTTCATATATACACCGAGAGAGATGTGAGTATCCAAACACCCCATGTGAGGTGCTAGTATGTAATTTTCGTGCTTGTTATGACTTTTATGGGCTTATATGTGTTGTGGACCGTTTTAAATCAATGCTTCATGACCCCTAACTTATAAATTAATTGGCTAAAGCACATTTGCTTGAGGACAAGCAAATAACAAGTGTAGGGATATTTGATAAGGTTTTAAAAGGTACCATTTTGAGGGTCGTTTAACCCTTATTTGATCACTTTTGTATCCGTTATTGCTTAATATCGTTCCTTTTCACTTTTTAGGTCTCTTGAAGGCAAAATCTGGAATGGCACTTATTTTGACGAAAAGGCGCGAATATCTGAAGAAAATGGCCAAAGTCGAATCGAGACACTCAAAGTCAGCAGAGAAAGGCGAAGCGCCATCGCTTAGCCGCGACGCCGTCGGAGGAATTTGTGACTACCGTAAGAGAAAATGCTAGTTCGAAGGACGCGTCGGGCTTTAAAGGAGTAGACCGTCGCAACTCGGGACGGCCTAGATGCGACCCGCACGACGTCGAAGTCAAGAGGACGGCGTCGCGGACATAAGGTGACGCCGTCGCAAGGTTAACGTGGCAAGACGAAACCCTAATAGCGGCGACACGACGCGCCACACAACATAAGGTGACGCCGTCGCATATGTAATATTATATATAGAATCCGAATTTTTCGGTTTAGGAGAGTCTTTTGGAGTAAAACCTAAACCAACCAAGGGTGTCTTGTACAAGATTTTAGGGTTCCAAACCCTATCTTACATCAAGATAAGTATTTACTTCATCAATTCAATTATGTCTTTGATTATTTGTGTGTATGCTTGCATGTTCTCCATGTCCGCTAATTTATTTGTGTGTTTGCTTAGGAGTATGAAACTTAATTATTGAATATTGATTGGTTGTTTCTTATCTTAGTTGATTAATGATCTAGTAATGCGATAGGTCATTCGTTGTGTACTTAATGCTTGATTCATCTTTGTGAACCTTAGAATATAATTACTCGAGTAGTTGTAAGCTAAACCATCCAAAGAGTGCCTTAGAGTAAGAGTTTATTATCCCTAGTGGGTTTTGTAGGCGAGACCCTTTGGTAAGTTCAAAGAGTTAGGGAGAAACGACACCCTACAACTTTAGACACACAACGCAACTAAGAATAAGGACGTGACAACTCAACCATCAATAGGAGATAATTAAGGAGTAGTAAAACCTAAGTAAACACATCTTTAAACTATCATACAAGCACACATTAATTAGACATAGACTACCACCACCTTAGTTTAGATAATTAGATAATAGTAGAGTAATCGGTGAAATACCAACCCCCAAATCCAATACCGAGATTCGTACTTTTCAATTTCCTAAAAACATAAAAAGATAAAAAATAATCTTCCTCAACCTTAACCTTAGCGTAGTAACTTCTCACTAGCATTCCTATTCCCCAGAGAACGATATCAATACCGTGGCTTACCCTAATACTACACTACAACGATTAGGTTCACTGCCTAGGGTGTTGAAAAACTTGCTCGTCGAAAAGGAAGTTCCTTTGACCCCGAACGCGCTGCGTAAGCGTATCAATATACTTTCGAAAAAAGAAAAAAAATCATTTTTTACACGTTTTTTCGTTTTTCTTCGAAACTGGAATTTGCATGAAATATCATATATGATTTAACACTAATTTGAATATCACATATGATATCAGTGTTAAATCACATACGATATGTAATATCATATGTGATACTAGTGTTAAATCATATATGATAAATCACATATGATATACATATCATATATGATTTAACACTAATATCATATGTGGTATTCAAATTAGTGTTAAATCATATATGATTTTTTCATGCAAATTTCAGTAACGTAAAAAAACTTTAAAAAACGTGAAAACACGAAAAAAAAATTTTATCGAAAGTATATTAAAGTGTCTATCTATAGAAAGATAATTAAATGTTCGTCGTAATGGTATATTTATTTTCGCTTGACGATTAACGGTTTGAAAGATATTTATATTTGAAAAAAAATAGGATAAAATTGGGTTTTCTTAATTGTTGTGATTAATCTTATCCATTAGATTTAATAAAAATAGAGGTTGAAGATTGATCAATTTTTGTCTTTAAATGATCTTAAATCTGATAGTTTTTACTTTTTAAGCAAACGTATTTTTTTTTAAAGTTTTTATTGGATAAGGGTCGATATTATGATCTATTATTAATGACACCAAATGAGCTAGCCATGGCTGTTTGCATAATTGCATGCGCATTGAAGTGATTATTGTGAGTTTGTGACCTAAAATCAGAACATTATTTTTGAGCAAGTAGTAAATATGATAATGGTTATTTTGATTATTCACTATTTAATGTATGTCTACTTAGTATTATGTTTTTAAAATGTTTATTAAAGTTTTGACATGTTTTTTTTTTGGAAAAACAGGTTGGATGTTTATATTTTTGATTATCTTGTTAAGAAGAAAATTCTTGTGTCGGGCAAACGTGTTTGAAGATGAAACAAAAGTACCCCTTGAGATTCAAGGTATAAAAGAGGGGATGTGATTTGCACACTTATCATATTGATTGAGACACTTTAAATTAGAGCGTTTGGACATATATACCCTCATATCTTTTTCACATATTTTCACTCTGTAAAGATATATATGTCGAACACACTAATTTAGAGTATCCCAATCAATATGGAGAGTGTACAAATCACCTCCCATAAAAGAGACCCCTATAGGGGGGTTTGCTATAGTAACACGCATCGAAAGGTTGTATTGTATGCATCGTGATGTTATATTGTGTGCCTTGCGGTTTGTACGATTGACCTATAAGAAGGTGTATATCTCATAAAAGAGTGTTTATTTGATATATCAATATACATCTTTTGTAAATTTGGAAAGCGGTCGATGCTCCACGTGGTTTCCTGTACAAATGGTGGACAATATTCTGGGATGTCTTTGTTTCCAGGCACAGACATCACCAAGGCGCTGATGTGCTCACCGTGTGCAAGTTTTAAAATTTATAAACACGATTTATCTGGTAATTACTATAAATACATACGAGCAAGTATACTCGTTTGCGATAGCAAAGGTGGGTAAGTCGAGATCGTCCCAAGGGATTTGCGTTTTAATTTGTTAAAGTATTTGAGACAAGAAAGCTTGTCAAGGCTTCCTTCAAAGTGGTGGTTTAGTAAAAATCCAAATTAAGAAACATATACTTGTGTGAAGTCTATAGGTAATCATAAAAAGTGTTCATGAAGGCTTGGTGTAAACTTTGATGCAATGCAAAAATCATAAGCAAATGATTTCCAACTCATGGTTTATGTTTTGTAAAAATCATTTTTAAGAATAAAAACATATAGGAAATCCTTTCGGTCCTTAGCCTAATGATTATTCTTTAGAAAATCCATTTGTTTGTAAAAGGTTCTTATTAAACTTGTTCCTACGAATCTTTCGACCCTTTCGTGATGAAAACGTTTCTAGTCTTGTTTTAATAAGTAAACATGGTGAGTGTCAATCACCATATCCCCATACTAGTTTATCACTTAACTTTTTGAAATAAAACATAAGAGAAATCCTTTCGGTCCTTTTTCTTAAACATGTTTTACCAACAAATCAACCAAGACTAGTAGTTTTTCCAACAAACTCATTTAAATAAGATCATTTACATGCATCACATATAAGAACACTCCTACATCCTTACACACAAGTATATTCAAGAATTAATCCATGACAATCATAACATAACACAAGTAGTAACAAGGTAATTCAAATAATTCAATAGAATAGAGATTCATGACAAAGTTCAATAGAATACCTAAGCTTTGGATTACAAGAATTAGAAATTGTGGAATATAGCAACCGCACGCCTCCAATCGTCTTAGCCTAACCGTACAACTCAAAATAATTACACAATGGTTGAGAATTGGTCTTACCACTCTCCTAGACGTTTTACAGCAGATACAAGACTTTTGGGATGAATAATAAGGGTTGGTAATAGCTTTGGTGTAAACTATTACTCTTTTTGATGTGTCACACTAGACTACTAAGTCTAGGTTCATTATATAGCAAAGAACCCTTAACTATCAAGCCAAAAACGTCCTCAATAAGTTATTAACTGGAAATGTTCGGCCTCACATGATTAATAGAAGTTAAGGCATCAATAAATGAGCAAAAGTGTAACTCCAGGGGTTCCAACCGGATCGGTTGCAACGCAGCCGATCCGGTTGCTTTTTGACCATCACCCCAGCCGATCCGGTTGCGGTCTCCGACCGATCGGCTGGGAGACTTTCGTACACCCAATCTTGACTTTTGTTGACTTTTCTCGATTCGTGCCTTTTTCTTTGCTTTCGATGCTGATTTCCAAGACGAAACTTGATCTTTATTTGACGTAGACACTTAGAAATCATTGCGCTTCCTAATCATTGAGTCCATGAGCTTCCTCACTTGACTTTCTTCCTCGAGAATTATCCAAATGTGCATGAAATCTTCATTTCTTCACCTTTTACGATACCTGGCTACATTCACATACAAATACGCTTCTTTTGCACTTTTGAAACAATTATAAGTAAATATAGCCGATTATCATACACAAAACCATCAATAACGCTACTAAAAACATACTCATATTGAGCATTATCAGGCGCCATGGAGGCCGTGTAATGTGGTAAGCCTACATGATTTCATATTTGCTCATGAATTTTGATGTTAAGCGGGCCATGTTCTTGTGGTTTTGGTTTTTACTAATCTTGTCTAATTTTCGACCCAAGTTTAAACGACCGTTATAAAAGTCCTAACTTGACATTGATGGACTAACGTGAGGGCTAACCATGTAATTTGGGTTTCTCTCTCAAAATACAAACCACAAGAACGATTTATATAAATTACTCCTTAAAAAAATAAACTTTTTGTAATTTTATTATACGAATTTATTTTTACATCTTTCTAAATTTTTGCACCTTTTTTTTTTTTATACGTTTTCGTCCGTTTTGTACGCTTTTATACATTTTCATCCGTTTTATACGATTTTTGTACGTGTTCATCCGGTTTTATATGATTTTTTCGTTTTTGGACGTTATTATAAGTGTTTACCCGTTTTTAAAAAAGTATAATTTCAATTTTTTTTGCACAAATTGAATTTATATTAATATCAACAACAAATTATACATCATTCACTTAACTGAGATGAGAACAGCTCCCATCCAGTTACAAAAACAGCAACATACATTCTAATTGATATCTGATAACAAAAAAAAAGCATGTCTTATGTTCCATCAACATATCACACATATAATCCAGAACTTTATGGTGAAGCAATTATGTACAGATCTCATTCGCAGAGTTGTAGACAACCCATGACTTCAAACACTCAATTCACCCAATAGCAATGCACCAAGACCATGTCTTCTCAGTTACATTTCCACACCCAACTGCTCATCAAGCCCAATCAACCTGTAACCAAACTGAGACAAGAGAGACAAATGAGGGGTATTATTGAGCAAGATATATCCACCCATTCATAGATTCCAGTCAAGGGCTCTTCCAAGACTCCTACATTTCCATCTTTAAAAAATGGCTTCAAAGCCTTGGAAACACTCACCTTGAGAGAGAACCACCGTTACCTCATATGGACAGTGTATTGCTAGGACCAAGTAGGATTACCTTTCATTTCTCACCATTCCTAGTAAGATACACTGTCCCACCAAGCATACTTACCCTTCACAAAATGGGAACCTACTTTATGAATAGCCTAATATACCCATATTGGACATAGAGCAATCCAAACTCTTAGTACCTAACAAAGGCCAGCTAAGATATTTGAAAAGATCATATGCAGTATAGGACATAAGCCATCAAATTACAAGGCCATAATTTGTAGTAAGCTTTAATAGAACTTAAAGGATCATGGATGAAGAAACCTTGAAGAATAGAATAAATCCAAACATTGCAGATCTATTCATTAGCAGTGATATGCAGTTAAACACCAGTAGTATTTTGAAGTTATTTCTGATGTAAACCACTAAACCAAACACCCCTTAGAGACATGGAAGAACTATTGAAGCATTCAACTTTCTCATTCTCCTATTAATAGTTAAGCTACTCTTTAAGGCAGCTTCCATTCGCTTATCAAGTCTTCATCAGAGCTTATTTTGTTCATTTTGATCTTCCAACACACCTATGTCATCTCAACATAGTTGGACTGTTTAACTGTCAAACTTGTTAACTTTAGCCTTATAGCATCAATAATCAGCCCCAATAACAACTTTCAGTCTCTTTTTCATCAGTGAAAAGTCTTCTATTCCTTTCTTGCTAAATAAAGTAGATACAAGCAGCCACTCCCATTCTTCTGATTACACATCTAATGGACTTATATAATAAACGAATATTTTTAATAAGTTTTTGTACTTTTTTTTAATTTATTTTTATTCTTATTTTTTATTTATTTTTTATTTTGTACGTTTTCGTACGTTTTCATACGCTTTCATACGTTTTCGTCCGTTTTTGTACGTTTTTATACGTTTTCATCCGTTGTTATACGTTCTTGTATAAATTTTTACGATTTTTGTACGTTTTCATTCGCTTTTATACTATTTTTTCCGTCTTTGGACGTTATTATAAGTTTTCATCCGTTTTTGTTTGTTTTTATATGTTTTTTGTTCGTTTTTAGTACATTTTTATACGATTTTTGTACGTTTTTAAACGTTTTCATCCGTTTTTATATGTTTCATTAGTTTTTATACGTTTTCTTTCATTTTTATACTTTTTTGTTCGTTTTTGTACGTTTTTATACTTTTTCGTTCGTTTTTATCGTGGTTGTCAAAATCGTGATCATGCTCGTAGGATCGTACCATCCTACGTTCCTACACACACAAAATGATCAGGATCTTAACAAGATCGAAATTCAAGTAGGATCACAGCAGGATCGTAGGATCGCGCGTAGGATCATATAAGATCGCCTATTATTTATTTATTTTTCATTATTATTTTTTTTTTGGTATATTAACTTATTAAGCACAAGTCCATGTCTTAAAGCCCAATGACTAAGAATTGTTCAAAAAAACTATTATTTTGGTGATGTTAATTGATTATATTTTGCAAGATTAATGAGTGTAAAATCATATATTTTTATGGACTATTTAGAAATAGTTTAGATGTGTCTTTTTGGGTTTATTATGAAAAACTATTTCGTGCTTTGTAAAATGCCATAAGCTTGTTTTTTAAGTAAACCATCTAGATACCTGACCCAATTTTGTTCCTAATTTATTTTATGTTACATATAAAAACATCAATATTCGAATTTAATTTATTTGGTCATCAAGAAAAAAAAAATCAGTAATATTATCAGAATATTCTAATTTAATTTATTTTGTCATCAAGAAAAAAAATTGTGTTGCCCTCTATTATAAATTATGTCGTTTTATTTTCAAATACAATCCTTTTATCTTTTTGCATTAATCTATATACTGTATTGTAACAAAAAAGTTACAGAATCACGTGCTAATAAATTAACATTATCTTTTTACATTAAATTAAAGGTTATCACGAAAAACCTATAATAAAAACATTAAAACAAGAAGTAGGTGCACGGTGCACGTATGTAGTAACTTTGTGCAAGTATGCATTGTAATATATCTAATATTCTGCTACTACGGTACTTGAACATATAACTTTTTCTTTTATCATCCATTTAAATTCGTTTATCATATGAAACATTATATAAAAAAATAAAACTACAACCCCTATACAAAAATATATACATTTTCATAGGATCTTACAATCTCGATCCGATCCTACGATTGCGATCTTGCAAAGCCGAAAATGATCTTAGGTAGGATCTCGATCCTGACAACATTGGTTTTTATACATATTTGTATGTGTTATCTGATTTTTAGACGTTTTCATCCGTTTTTATATGATTTGTTTCGTTTTTGGAAGTTATTATATGTTTTTTACGTTTTCATCTATTTTAATACATCGTTTTCATACGTTTTCTTATGTTTTTTATCCGTTTTTATAAGTATTTGTATGTTTTTATAAGTTTTTATACGTTTTGTTCATTTTTATACGTACGAAAACGTATAAAAAACGTACTAAAAACGAACAAAAACTGTATAAAAATAGATAAAAACGTGTAATAACGTCCAAAAACAAAAAAAACTATATGAAAACATTGAAAACGTACAAAAATCGTATATTACGTACAAGAACGTATAAAAACGGATAAAAATGTATAAAAACGGATGAAAACGTATAAAAACATACGAAACTTATAAAAACGTACAAAAACGTAAAAATACATACAAAAACGTATTAAAAAAAATTCGTTTATTACATACGCCCAAATCTAAAGTATAATAAAATATAAAAAAAAAATTATTCTTTTTTAAAAACGTATAAAAACGAATAAAAACGTATAATAACGTCCAAAAACGAAAAAAACGTATAAAACCAGATGAAAACGTACACAAATCTTATAAAAACGTACAAAAATGGAAGAAAACGTATAAAAACGGATGAAAACGTAAAAACGTAAAAAAATTCGTATAATAAAATAAAAAAGTTTTTTTTTTTGTTTTTTTTAAGAGTAAATTACATAAATCGTCCTTGTGGTTTGTATTTTGAGAGAGAAAACCCAAATTACATGATTAGCCCTCACGTTGGTCTAACAATGTCAAGTTAGGACCTTTTTAATGGTCGTTTGGACTCGGGTCGAAAATTAGACAAGATCCTTAAAAGTAAAAACTACAACCGTGTTAAAATAAAGCACAAAAACAAGATCCGTAAAATCTAGCAAACCACAAGAACGATTTATGTAATTAACTCTATATTTAATAATCTTTTGAGAATGTTTAGATCAAGAGTCAAGTTTATAACTTTATAAGTCAATGCTTGCTTCTTTTGATTTGTGACTGATATTCTACTAGTATTCCTATGTATATGATAACTAGCATAGTTTTCGTGCGATGCGGCTGCGGGTACCTTGTAATTTAATTTTTACGGTTAATAATTTATTTTATTTTTACAATTTTTTGACAATAACTTTACTGATTAGTTTGTTCGTTTAAGGATGCTTAGTTTGTATTTTTATTTTATTTTATTTGTTTTTTGCGTTTAGTAGTTTGTTTGGTTTGTACAATGTGTTCTTTTAATTGTTCTTTTTTATTGAAAAGGTGTTTTTAAAGTATCATTAATTAGTAGCCTGCATGACTTGTACTATGTATTTAAATACTTGTATCTATCATAAATAAGTGTTTTTAAGAATGTATATTAATTTTGCATCAATGAATTGTAAACATTGCATCAATACTTGTATTGTTTCATGCTTGTGTTTTAGATGGTTGTACTTTATGCTTGATTTATTGTATTGTTGAATTTTAAGAAATTTAATGGAGGAAAAGATCTTCTTGCATTATAAGATAGTAAGATATCAACTTATGTAGAGTTTATTGGCAAAGCAATACGATTAATAAGTAGCTTGAATGTATCTTTGAAGATGAATATTTGGAAGGAAGAAAAAATCAATCTTGAAATCCATAAACACACGTTTCGGTTCACCCTTGCCAACAAACGGGTTATCACTTCAATTCCTTGATTTCACGAAAATTAGCTCATTTTCTATTCAAAGAATTCAACAAATTCAGCCCAACACTATTTATTGTGCAAATTATAATACCAAAAATCATATAACCATTTCAGCACACAAAACAAATTAATAACACACAAGATTCGGCCCTTTAGATTGTGTACCCAAAATGTCCACCAACCAAATACTTATAACTAAACCTAAACCTATAATAACCCAAATTATATAATCCTCCCTTCACTCACATAATCCTAATACCACACCACACTTTTCACATACCTAGTCAACACAACTTTTGCTAATCACTCGCACAAAATCCAATAACTAAAATCACAGCCACAATGTTTGTTTTCAGGTACGAAGGTAGAAATAAAAATCCTTGAGTGTCGTTTGTTTCCTGGTGTTCTTCTCAAAACCAAATAACACAACTACCTTTGAATCTTAAAGTGGGTTTGTTGTGATATTCGAAACAGGTAAGTGTAGTCATGGGCGGAAAAAATTGTAGTGTAAATTTTCGAAAATATTTTGCTTTTTCTATAATTTTTATAGTGTAGATTCTAAAATTTATTAAAGTGTGTCCTCTCGATTAAAAATTTCTGGCTCCACCCTTTTGTAGTTAAGAGGCATTCAAAGATTAATACCACATCTTACTCACTAAGATGGGTAACATCTTACAAGTCTGACTGGGAAAAGAAGAAACCATGTCTGACCACGTCTGACTCAGAAACGGTTCAGACGTTTTTGGTTAAAACAAACACACTTACGTTATGTTGTTAGCGAGTCACTTAACACTAAATAACATGACATTTGGCATTCTTAAATTGAAGAGTAATTTGCCCTTTGAAAATCAAAAGTCCAAGTACAATGAGATGCTAAGCTTATGAAATCAACCTCTTATAAAAATGGAATCAACTGTTCCCATATAAATTTGCTATTGATGAGGCTATTGCATGCAAGGTTCAAGCACTAATAACCCATTTATTGTGAAAATCATCAAATAGTAACCAAGTTTGAGATCTGTTCTAATTTGGTACCTCAAACTTTATATCAACCATAAAAACTATCAAAGTTTTAAAAATGTTCCATTCTTATGTAATTTTTATATTAGAGTGACCTGAATGGAACACTTCTCAAAGTTGGTTATTATTTTGTGGTTATTGTTTATGTTTAGTCATGCATTAACGGGTTGTACATAAAGTTGGTTGAAATTAGTTGAATTCAGGGGGTGGGTGTTTAAAATTAATGTACAATATGTTAATGCATAAATTGGTACTTTAAGCACAATAATTTTAAAAAATTACATAAGAATGAAACACTTTTGAAACTTTGATGGTTTTTGTAATTAGTAGAAAGTTTGTGGTATTAAATTAGAACACTCATGAAACTTGATTACTATTGGGTGACATATTCCCTTTCATTAAACACCACAAACACGTACACCTCGGGAATTCAAACACATATCAATGACGATGTCACGTCATTTGATATGTTGTGCCATATCTGCTGCATGCCTTATTACCACACACATACAAATATATATAGCAAGCCAACAATATGTATCGGCTAGTTTCACATGCATCGCAGACACGTGTTTACCAAAACCTTGCAAACTAAACTACACACATTTTAAATGAAAAACATCCTCACCAAGACAACTATAGGGGTCACAGCACCAATCCAACAGCCCACACGGCTGGTAAAGACCAACACAATTCCTACTTGGCGATGATTTTCGTGCAAGTGTGAATGCCTTCCCATCTTCCAAAATGAATTTTCCAATTTCAATCGGTTTGACCTGCACAAAAGGACGGTACAAGAGGACATTATTCAATTTTAAAGGATGTTAGCTCATAATATATACTCCCTCCGTCTCAAAATAATAGTCCACATTTCCTTTTTTGGATGTCTCAAATTGATTGTCCACTTTCCATTTATAGTAAAAACTAGGGAACTTTTTGGAGGAAGATTCCTTTTGAATGGTTAAAAATTAAAGTGGTCCCACTTTTATTAAATTGTGTGTTTTTTGTCTCCTGACAATAATTTTGAGACGGAGGGAGTATAAAATACTAAAGTAATATCTATATTATAGAGTAACTAATTATATATATATTCATTACAATGCATGCATGTAACGTATGTACCTTACTCGTACCCATTAATCCCGCATGATGCATGCTCGTCAGATCATCCACAACCATGAAAATCTCTTGATCGTCATCATTATTCGAGGAGGAAACACTCAAAACTGAGCTCGTACTCGTGATAACAACGACAAACAACACCATTGCATACATGTTCCTCATCATCAATCTTTTAAGGTAGTATTGCTAGACAAGTGTTTATTTATGATGTTGTGAGGTACTACTACCATAGTTGTCAGGATCCCGATCCTAATCTTGGGATCTTACGATTTTACGATATCGCAAAGCAAAAACGATCCGGATCCTACATAGGATCTTTGCAAGCTTAAGATCTTATAGGATCCCGATCTTGACCATACGATCTTAAGATCTAATCCGTTCTGATCTTACTTTTCTCGGATTACAAACTAAAAAACTACAAATTTATGGGTTATTTTTTCGTAGAATTCAAAAAACAAAATGTTAATCTTTTTAAACATTTTATAATCATAAATTAGGACAATATTTGTATGAAACATTCATGGTATTTTGTGGTTTTAATGAATTAGAATTTGTAGATTTGTATAAAATTACATAAACTATTAAGAAATAACATTAGAGTAGGATTTTAAGATCCCCATCCGATCTTACGATCACGATCTTGCAAAGACGAAAACGATCCTGGGTAAGATCCCGATCTTGACAACCTTAACTACTACAACTAGCGCTAGTCTATTTATAGATATTATTATCTATTATGATCACAGGTTGATCACCCGTGAATTTCGGACCCGAACAACCATATAGGTGCAATTATTTGATGGTCTTGTCTACCTACCACACATCCATATGATTTTTCAGTACGTTTAGGTAGCAGGGTGTGGACGGAAATAAAAGGCAGGAAACCCTTTTCCTTAGTGGGAAACACAAATCTATCTTTATTCCATTTACATATAGGCACTTTATTTTGCATACTCAAAAATCCTTACATACTCAAGGATAAATCCTCACCTTCCATTTAGTTTGATCTAATAGTGGTGATTTTCTTTTTATCTTTCTTATTTATATTCTCATTATTTGTCTTTTTTTCTTAATCACTTTTTTTCAATTTCACGTTTTTCTTTTTCTTTTTTTCTTTTTTTTTTTGGGTAATTTTCATACGTTTACTTACGTTTTTGTCGTTTTTTCCGCTTTTTATACGTTTTCGTCAGTTTTCATACTTTTTTTTTACATTTTCGTCCGTTTTCAAACGTTTTCGTCCGTTTTCATACGTTTCTGTCTGTTTTCTTACTTTTTCGTCCGTTTTCATACGTTTTCGTCCGTTTTCTTACGTTTTCGTCTGTTTTCTTACGTTTTCGTCCGTTTTCATCGTTTCGTCCGTTTTCGTCGGCCTTGTTACGTTTAAATCGCTTTCTTAAGTTTTCGTCCGTTTTCTTACGTTTTGTCCGTTTCATACGTTTCGTCCGTTTACATATGTTTCGTCCGTTTCACACGCTTTGTCCGTTTTCATCCGTTTTCTTACGTTTCGCTCGTTTCACACGTTTTAAATACATTTTCTTACATTTTCGTCCGTTTTCACACGTTTTTATCCATTTTTTACGTTTCGCTCGCTTTCTTACGTTTCATCTGGTTACGCTTTTATCCGTTTTTTACGCCGTTCTTTTCACGCCGTCCGTTTTGTCCGTTTTCGTCCGTTGCGTGCGTTTCGCTTTTCACGCCGTCCGCTTTCCTATGTTTCGCTCGTTTTCTTACGTTTCATACGTTTTCATACGCCGTCCGTTTTCTTAAGTTTTGTCCGTTTCATACCTTTCGTCTGTTTCCTTACATTTTCGCTCTGTTTTAATCGTTTCGTCTTTTTCACGTTTTCATCGATTTTCATAGGTTTATATCGCTTCGTCCCTTTTTACGTTTCGTCCATTTTTGACGTATTAAATACATTTTAGACGTTTTCGTCCGTTTTATCGTTTTCGTCCATTTCATCCGTTTTATCGTTTCGTCCGTTTTTGACGCTTTTTCCGCTTTCATCGTTTTACGCTTTTCATTCGTTTTATCGTTTTATCCGCTTTCATACGTTTTAAATGCTTTTTTGCGTTTTATACGTTTCGTCTATTTTCATAAGTTTTCATGCTTATTATTAAAAGTTATTATATTACATGTCTAATATCAATTGTGATATTTTATTAAAAAAAGTTAATGTCTAATATCACTTTTAATTTAATGCAACACTTGTTTGATTTTGAGAATATGTCAAGTCTCTATTTTCATAGTTTGCTTCCTTTTTATTCATTATGATATTTTTAAATGACACTTATTTATCTTTTGTGATATAACACTATAAGAAAGATGAAAAGTATTACACTCTTCAACATGTATGTGTTATCAGTTGTGATACTCAGCTAAGATTGTGAAATATTAAATTCATACCAAATGTGATAAGAATTTAGTATTTTACCAAGTATATATGAAAGAAATGATAATAAACATCACTTATTATATAATTGTGATGATTCTATTCATTTTTCTTATTTGTGTTTTTGAAAATATTTAGGAAGATTTTTGTGTTTTATGATATATGAAATATTAGAAAAGGTGTTTAACTGAAAACAAGAGATGTTATGAAACTTTTGTTAGACTTGTGGTGAATTTTTCTATTTAGTGGATACATTGTGCATGTTTCGATAGGCTTTATAGCGGGATTTAAAAATATATATGGTTGAATCAGCAAACTAAAGAAGCTATGATTGAAAAAAAACACACATCATTATAAACAAACCGAGTAAGCTCAAACACATGTGATATCACACATGATATCACAGGCAAGGTTGCAAAAATCGCAAGGCGGTAGTTGGGCGGCCGCCTAGGCCGATTAATCCGATTTAAATCCGATTTTTGTCAGTAACCGATTAATAAGGCCGATTAATGAAAATCAGAACGGCTAATCACCGCCTAGCGATTAATCGGCCGCCTAGACCGATTTTTGCAACAGAGATCACAGGTGATATCACCTCACTTGTGATATCACATGAAATCACATGTGTCACATGATATCACAGGTGATATCACTCGTGATATCACAAGTGATATAAACTATGATATCACACATGCTATCACCGGTAATGTCACAGGTAATATCACCGGTGTTATCACACATGATATCACGTGTGATATCACAAGTGAGGTGATATCACAGGTGTTTGAGCTTCCTCAGTTTATTTATAAAGATGTGTGCTATCTAAACCATAGCTTATTTAGTTTGCTAATTCAACCATAGATTTTTTCAAATCCCGCTATAAAACCTATCGAAACATGCACAACGTATCTATTAAATAGAAAAATCCACCACAAGTCTAACAAAAGTATCATAACATCTCTTGTTTTCCATTGAACAACTTTTCTAATATTTCATAATATCATAAAGTGATAAAACACAAAATCTTCCTAAATATTTTCAAAAACACAACCATCACATTCTTAGTTGAGTATCACAACTGATAACACATACATGATGAAGAATGTAATACTTTTCATCTTCCTTACAGTGTTATATCACAAGAGATAAATAAGTGTCACTTACAAATATCAAAATGAAAACGTCAAAACGGAAAAAGCGATAATATCGAATGAAAACGATGAAAGCGGATAAAAGCGTCTAAAAGCGAAAAAACTCAAAACGGGCAAAACGATAAATATGGATGAAAACGTATGAAACGGACGGAACGATAAAACGGATGAAAACGTCGAAATGGCAGAAAACGCCTAAAATGGACGAAACGTAAAAACGAATGACAACGTATGAAAATGTCTCGAAAATGGACGAAATGTATAAAACGGACGAAAATACATGAAAACGTAAGAATACTGACGAAACGTCTAAAAACGGACGAAAATACATGAAAACCTAAAAACAAACAAAACGTATGGAAATGGATGAAAATGGCCGAAACGTAAGAAAGCGACGAAAACAAACCAAAACGATGAAAGCATAAAACACGTCCGAAACGTATGAAAATGGACGAAACGAAGAAAACGGATGAAAGCGGACGAAACATGTGAAAACGAACAAAATGTAAGAAAATGGATGAAAGCGTGATGAAAAAAAAAGAAAACGTAAGAAAATAGAGAAACGTATGAAAACGGACGAACGGGCGAAACGGGCGAAACATATTAAAGCGGACAAAACCGTATAAAAGCGAGCGGCGTCTAAAATGTAGGCGAAAATGTCTAAAAGCGGACGAAAACGTTTGAAACGGACAAAACTTCGAAAGCAGATTTAAAACGTCCAAAAGCGGATGTAAGCGTACAAAAGCGGATGAAAATGATTTAAAACTTATGAAAACAAACGCGGCGTAAGAAAATGGATAAAAGCGTGTGAAAGCGGACGAAAACGATAAAAGCGGACGAAAATGTCTAAAATGGACGAAACGTCAAAGCGGATGGCGTATGAAAGCAGATAAAAGCGTTTGAAAATAATGTCGAAAATAGACGAAAATGTCCGAAAGCGGATGTAAACGCGTAAAGCGGATGAAAAGCGACGAAGCGTAAAAAAGCGGACGAAACATATGAACACGGACTAAAACGTATAAAAGCGGACGAAACGTATGAATACGGATGAAAGCGATGAAAGCGAAAAAAATCTTAGAATAAAATAACGTGAATTTAAAATTATAAAAGAATAATAAAAAGCGTGAAAAAAATAAAATAAAAATAAATAAAAGTTGAATTCCCAAAAAAAAAAAAAAAAAAAAAAAAAAGTTAATAAATAAGAAAGACAAAAAGACAAAGAAAAATGAGGAAAATAGAACATGCACTTAGGTTTTGATATTAAATCTTATGTTTATCCCCACCATTAGATTATACTATATGGATGATTGAGATTTGTCCCTTGGTAAGCACCAAAATAATAGTAAGCATTTGAAAATTGTCCTTTTCAGTTTTTTATCGGTAGATTATTTATGTTTGCCTTTACGTATATTAGGATAGTAATTGTGCATTGAGACGGAAATTCAAATCGGCTATTAATTATACTTGTGAAACTACCATTGCATACATATTCCATATGATCAATCTTTTATGCTAGTATTGTAACACTCGCGCACCGACAAATGAA
>CM040238.1:2554612-2559612 GCA_022545495.1 Chrysanthemum lavandulifolium
CTCCACCACTATTCTCAGCACTAATATTTCACCACCACCTCCACTACCACTGCGTTGCTACACTCGCACCGCTGTGCACGATGCATCTCAACCCCTCTCATTGTTTAATTCTTTCCTCAAACCCTCTTATTGTTTGATTCTTTCTCTTCTCTTCTCATTTCTTACTCTCGACAGTGGTACCACATTACAACCGAGGTATTTTTTTAATTTTTGTAATTTCTTTTAATTGTTTATAATTTCTTTTAATCGACAGTGGTACCACATTATAATTTTTTGTCAATTTCGACTTTTTTATTAATTTTTTTGTTAATTTTGTTTTTTGGTTACTAATAGCTGCTGCTGTGAAGCCGAGAAGTGAAGTCGAGACCACAACGCACGTGCTCTCGAGACCCCACAACCGAGGTATTTTTTTTTGTTTTATGTTTGTAGCTGGGACATGTCCCCGGCGAAAGTTTATAGTTGAGCATTTTTGGCTATAACATAACTGCCCCTTTAGTTGTTTGTTGTTTATTGAGTAGCTTGTGCATTTAGTTGTTTTTTGAGTTTACAAGTTGGCTTAGGTTAAGATTGATAGTTAGTAGATTGTTTAGTGCTTATTAATAGCTTGTTGCCTAGCTTATTTTAGGCCTTAGTAACCCCCTATCAGTTCCCTTTTGGAAACTGACTTGCTGTCCCAAAACTTAAGTCTTTGTGACACTAAAGGGGTGTTTGGGATAGTACTTGGAAACTGAATGGTATGAATCTTGAGAAGCTGCTACGGTTATATGTTGTTTTATAGGATAGTACTTGGTTATATGGCAGTCTTCGTGTTTCTATAATGCCCCATGATATCGTATATTATATTGAGTATCCTTTGCGTATATTGAGTATCCTTTGCTTATATTGAGTATCATTTACTTTCTAGCTTGTTTATTAGCTTATATATAAATCATAAAAATATAAAAAATATTTTTATTAGATATTTGGTAGTAGATTTCAATAGTTTTTCAGTATTTAAAATGAAAAAAAAATCATTTGCACCACTAAAGGTCGTTTGGTTTTTGTGTTGAACTGTTGTAAATGATTTTGCTAAGTTGTTCACTGTTGATACAAAAGATGGACGTTCCTGATTTGGAGCTCCGGTTCTCGTACCAATTGAGAATTGCTGCTTGAGACCTGCGCACTAAGAGACAAGAAACACCGTTAGGCTTACCGTGGGATTGTCTCCCACGATTATCCTCCGGCGTGAGAGTAAGTAATCGATTTAGGGTTTAAGGAGTTTAGGGTTATGAGATCGTACCTTAAACGAGGGATATGATTCCCCTTATATATGCACGGAATCCTTGTTGGTTCCGTGTTCCCCAACCTTCGGCGTATCCCGCCAAAGTCGGTTGGGAATGATTATCTTCATATTTTAGAAGATATCATGTATCAAATCCATAAATAGATTTGGGCTTGGGCCTTCGTGAGCCCAAACCGTTATTGAAAGTGGCCCAGGTCGTACCGGGCTTGTTAGTATTGGGTTATGGTCGGGTTGTTGACCCGATACCAGACTATACGTCATCATGTCCCCCCAGTCTAGTATGCGCAGTGCGTAACTGCGGATGCTAGACTAAGGACCGTAGTTCAAAAAACAAATAACAGACGAAACGTATCCAAGAAGCCATACACCTATCCGTAGGTGCAATGTATCTAGACATCCAAGTGAATAAGAAATGCCTCGTTAATCGGGGGAAAGTTACTGCCCCGTTGTCACATCAAGCCATCTCGACCACACAATGAGGATTAGTGGAATCCACGTGTCACCAATCGTGCGGGAGAGTAGAAGTATATAACATGGCGTTTCATTTTCACCGAATATCTCATAGTAAAAACACCAATCCCCATTTCTAAAGCATCGCTAGGAGTCATTATCCCAGAAGTAACCAACCACAAAGGTAATCGCGCGTGCGACATAGCAAAAAATTAGATCACCATGGTTAAACAATTGTCTGACTTCACCTCCGACCTTAATTTAATCGATCTGATGGAATTTACCTCAGTTACTTTATACTGGGATGTGCATCCGGTAGTACGGATCGCAAGCCACGATTGCAATTTCCCGAAGGAAAGTGGGTGTATACACGGCTATTAATTTGCGAATCAACGTGTGCCCTGTCACGCTTTACGTGCGATGTGTTAAACTATTACACGCTACACATATCGCAGATTACCTTTCATTAGCGGCGAAAATTACAAATTTTGAAGTAAATTGCCGTTTCTTTGGGGATTAACCCTACCATCCATCTATTCCGCGCCTTCTATCACACGGCGTAGGCGCATGGGTGGGTATCTTTTCAAAACGGTGAAGCTGCGGTGCTATACGGATAAATTAGGCGCCTTAGGAATTGGAGGAATACTTCTTACGGGTAGATGATACATGTTTTCCTTGGAATTATGAGTTTTATACCGGGGAGCATTACGAGAGGATGAGTACCCGGTGCACGGGTCGTATAACGTCGAGGATGCGGGCCGATAAATCGAACCGCATCCCATTAGTGCTTATCACGAGGGATTTTGGTGCATATGGGAATAAGCCGTAATTATTTTGGCCCGAAGATGAGATCCCTATCTTTTAGGCGCCAATGGCGGGTGGGTACTTATTCCTCCGTTCCTCGCATATAATGTAAGAATAATCTTCCACCTTTGTCGCGCATTATATAACTGTTTGTATATGTGTTTTGTCTTGAGAGATGGATCTATTCACCGTCGTGCGATTAAGCGAAGCCGTGGCGGTAAAGGCGAGTAAGACCTTGAGGGATGATGAGGATCCTATCCTAGCCGCAGCGGAAGGCGTGTTTTAGAAGCGAATCTTTGGGGATACGAGGACCAGCTCCTCCGTTGCAGTGGAGGCAACGCCTCTGCAGAGCCGTCCCAATCCTGAGGTAACTTCGTTGGTGGCGCAGTCAGCGCCCGTAGCTGGAGCTCATCCTGAAGAAGAAGAGGAAGACGAAGTTGCGCTTAGTCGCAAAAGGATCCGAAGGGATGATGGCGCAGGCCCTTCAAGGAAAAAGCGCCCCGTTGTCCAGACCGTGGAGTTGTCCTCCACTGATGAAGCGTCGTCACACCCGTCTGCTGATGACGCAGAGCCAAAGTAAGTAAAGCTATACATGTACATATTTTATGTAGTTCGCGAATGTGTTCTAACATTGCGCTGGTAATTATGCGCAGGATGGAGCAGGTTATAGAGTCACCTCCTAAGGCTAGTCCGATGCAGTCAGCGCATTCTGAGCCGCTGATTCCGGATAATGAGACCCAATCGATGCGAATGTACCCTTGGAGCACTTGGTCGATGGTGATACGGGTTTCCGCAACAGTGCACTAATTGTGAAGTTGAAAGACCGGGTAGCGGATGGAGAGGACCATAGTGCACAGAAAGATCAAACAATAACTTCGTTGGAGGCGCAACTAGCTAGCACCCAAGCACAACTAGATAATGCCCGTGCAGAGGCTAGGGATCTGAGCGCTTGCACTCAAAAACAGGCCGAGGATAAGATGGCACTAATGTGTCAAATCAGTCAAGATCGAGCCGAGGCTGCCAAGTACAAGTCTGCGTGCTGCTGGGCCCTTAAGCATTTGGAGCGGGGCAAGGAAAGTTGTTTAGCAGTTGGGGAGCTTGGGACTACGGTGAGTGGTCGTTGGAGGTGCAGGAGGCAAAGTTGCGTAAGCTAAGCATCAGTATGATGAGGAGTTGTATCCATGACTTATGTCGATGATAGCGGGCGCAGTGGCTCATAGGCCATGGTCTCCTTTGCCGCTCTGAGTACCTTGGAATCACCGAGGTGGTTAATGCTTCGGGAGGTGGTGCGGTGTGCTCGGGCGTGGTAAATCGAGGCCATTGAAAAGCTCTCCGAAGCCAAACTGTTGAGGCGCCGGATAAAGTACCCCATTATATGTTGAGTCATATGATCATTTAGTTCTTTGCCATGCGCGAAAATGAAAGACTTAGAGCTCCCAATGATTTGAACTTGGCGTGACCAAGATTATCCGATAAGTGTTATTATGGCGGGGTTGACATTGGCGCGTCATCGTCTTGGTGCGGACACAGTAGGACTATTTTCTGAAACCCCATGAGTCGCAGCTCCAAGTGCCCGTCTTTGCGCGTCCTAGGGATAATCAGAATCCCTTTGCATTGGAGAAAGAGGTACCTCTAAAGGAGGTCTTGGAAGCGCATGCCACCCGTCTTGCCAAGAAAAAGGGTATTGCAGGTAAGGCCGTTTTGTGTGGACTTGGTGCGGCGCACTTGCCGAGGTCTGATGGAGTGCCAGTCAGTGTGGCCACTGTGTCGCCTAATGATGCAGATGTATTGAAAAGCCTCAGCGAAGTTAAAGAAGCGACAAGTCATGTTGGCACTTCATCACTTAGGCGTTGTAGTAGCATGTAGCGGATATGTTTGATATCGTTTGTAATAACTCGTAGTTATAAATAAAAATTTCTTTTTTGCTTGTTGCTTGTAGGCATTTGTAATGTATACAGATCTGTCTGCCAATGTAAGAAATTCATAGTCGTGTATGAAAATCGGAGTATACTTTGGAAAAGAATTCTAAGTATTTAATCATAATCGTGTATGTTATGAGTCACAGCGTACTGTAAACATCGTATTAAGGAAGCAAGTGTCTTGGCTCCAAAGTTGTTAAACATGCACGTGTGCACTTCTGCGCAACCATCGTGGGATGCGCACATAGCTTATTCCAACGTCTTGAGAATAAGGTGTTTAACAAGGATGCGTGATCCGGTATTGATGGGTTTGCAACCCTCTTACTCAACAAGTTAGTTAGTAGGTCAACTTATCCTTTTACCATCATTGGGTTTATGTGTAGTGCATACTGCGCCATCGTGGGCAAAATAAAAAATTGTTAAAGCATACCGTATATGGAGATAACAACTTAAAATGTGTGCGGAGTTAGCTAGAAACCGCGACATTTTTATTAATACTTGCAAGTTTATCGGGAAATAACAAAGGAAGCGATAAATATGAAAAT